>WYDF02314852.1:2835-14762 GCA_009867245.2 Adranes taylori
TATCTTTAATCATCCCTTCTTTAAATCTGTCTCTAGTAAGGACTGTTTCTAGCTTCATTGTAATCTTCCCACCTTGCTTTTCCTTCCCTAACACATCTTGATGTTTTCCTCCCTTTTCCCTTAACTGCGATCCATTCTCCTCCCCATTCCTACCTGTCATTTCCATCCATTTCCATTTTAATTCTATTCATCCTATACAAACTTCTTTTTACTACCTTCACCACTTGCTCTATATTCATTACATCCCACTCTTTCCTATCTACGCTCCTATTGAATTAGTCCTTTCCTGCTTCATTCCACTTAGAGTCCTCTCCTATTCTCTTTTACCGTTCTCCTTCCCTTTCACTATCACTTTCGCACCATGGCAACTTGCATAACGCCTGTACTGGTAAATGGTCCGCTCTCTCATCTATCCTCATGTATTCAACTAACCCAATCATACTTTGGCTCATCAGCACATAATTTATCAACACGGATCTTCCTCCTTGACCCCTAAGTGTTAATTCACCCATCTCGTCCTCATCCATTCTTCCATTCCCAATTATTAACTCCTCCTTTTCAGTCTATTCTACAAACCTCCTACCCTTGGCATTTCTAGTTTTATCTTTGGATTTCCATTTAATAATTTGCCCATCTTCCCCTATATGGCCTATCCCCATATTCCCTATTCTGACATTCTAATCTCTCTTTATCAATACAGATTTGTGATCTTCCTTAAATTGCTTTAATGTTTCACTTCCATGAACCCATCCCATGCATTTCAGCCAACCACACGCTTCCATGCATTCCCAACTTCATAAAACAAGCTTTTACCCATTCCATATATTCCTTCCTCTCAGATATTCTCAATTTATTATCCGTAATAATTCCCCCTTTGCTCATCTTTTACATGTTCCTTTTTTGGCCATTGCAATCTCAACTCATATCCTTTACGCAATGATATTTTTATCGTTTCCCAGTCCTTACTTCCCACCCATGTTTCCATTTAGCCTATCACACAACATCTTTTAAAACATTCCTCTATATCCCTGTTCACTATCTTATTCTTTAACCCTTGCATATTCCAACTCAAGACTCTTAAATACCTTTCATTTGTCACTCTTTTGTTCCTCCACCCCCATCACATTCTCTTCCTTTTTGTTCTTTGTTTTATAGACTTTTTTGTGGATTTAACTGTTATGTGGATGTTATGTGTATGATGTTATGCGTGTGTATGATACTTTTAAAATGTATGACATAAAACTTATCATGCGATAGTCATTACATCAGGATACGTTGGGTTTCTTAGGTGGTGTGACAAACGTTAACTTCAGCCATTCTAACGGTATTTTTCCAGTTTTACAGATGACATGGCATAATGCTGTCCAGAGGGTCAAACTTGTACCATCTTCGAGAGGTAAATGTTTCAGAGTTTCTACGTGAATGATGTACAGACCTACTGCCTTCTCAGTTTTATGCAGTTTAATGGCATATCGTATTTAATCCCTAATGATGGCGGGAGTCGTCTCGTTGCCCTTGTTCGCTTGCAACAGCTCGTCTGGCCGTACGTCATTGTTGTGGTGGCTCTCAACGTACTCTTTCCAAGCTTGAATTTCTATTCCACACACATGAGCATCGGGTTGTTATCATTTATGAGAATGCTCCTGTGTTTTTTACGGTGTTGTTCTGTTATGTCCTTCATCTTCTGGTAGTGCTTCTTCTGCACTTTCTGTGTATTTTTCTATTTAGCTTTTTATATCTGTGTTTGTCCTTTGTTTTTCGCACGGTCATTTCATAATGTCGCCGCAGACTAAGGATCTTTTATTTTCAGTTTGTACAACAAATATCTTCAGTTTGTGTCTTAATAAGCGCGTATTTACTAATGTCTATTGTCTATTGACGTATGACATATCTAATTCAGTTAAAACATCCATTCTGTGCTAATTCACTCATCGTTGCTTCCATAAGTAGATTTTTGATTTTCTGAATGTCTACGCACTCTGGTCTTTTGACTCGTCTAGCTTGGCAAAATTGGCATACAGCCGACGGGGATGCAACTTTCGAAGGTCTTAACGATGGAAAAATGTTGTTGAATACAGAATTACACAAGAAGATCTCCACTGACATCTTTGCCGCCAAGCCCTTCTTTGCCCTTTGCCCTTCAAGCCCTTTATCCTTCTTTATAGTTTATATAGCCTTCCATTTTGTTGTAAACATTACATCATATGTCTGAGGCATATACTTGCAATGTTTAGTACTCGGCGTGATGTGTGAATTTTCAAAACCATCAAGCGGTCTCCTATGGTTATGCATCTTCAGTGTAGAGGTTTGAATCATATTATAGAATCAAACTTGAATCAACTGAATCATATAATACACAGGGATATAGTAAGGGTCACATTTTGTGACCCTTGTAATTAAGTGACAAGTAACGTATAAATATATGAATATTTACAAGTCCAATATTAACTACGTTTCGATATACGAATACATATTCAGTATAATATTATATTAAAATTCATTATAGCCTTTATGGTCAAGTTGGATTACATTAACGTATAAATACATAATCGATAAGATTATGACCGAGTCCTCCAGCTTCTAAGAAATGAGCATGGCAACTCCGTTGCGGCATCTCTGATCGTCGGCGGCTTAGTAAGTCAATTAGTCACTACTTAATATTAGATAAATATAAATAGTGAAAATATGCAAGAAAATGTTGATATTTTGCTATATTTGAATGACATCAATCTATTAATTTTTATTAAACATTTAAATAAACTATGGTACTTTTTTTAAATATTTATTTTTTGTTTTATTAATTTTCTGATGTGCTACTTTCTGTGACATCCATCCACAGTCCTAATCTACAAACGCCCAGTTTGTTATATTTATATTTATCAAGTAAGTGCCCTTGATCGTTTGGCTATTTACTCCACTAGAAGTGCTAAGGAAATCTGTCTTAAGAAATTAATAATTAAATTCCTGCAGATGGTTTGAACAGAAGGCGAACAATATTGTATTCAATGTGTGATGCTAAAATATTGTCACGCAATTATTCTCCAACGTGACATTTGTAAGAAGGGAATCTTTTGATTAGGGTAACGTATCGACCCCTCGTACCTTCTTAGGTACCGTGTCGTTCAATGTATTGAAAATGCTATTCGCTTGAATACTTGCATTCATTTATCTACCACAGAATAAAGTTATAGTCTTGAGCGAGTCACACTATGTGAAGTTATAACTCACCTAGCTTGGACAAGCTTACAACAATAGGCTTTGTCATTGATAAGGTTGCGAGTACAATTCTTATTTAGTTCTACTAGCTCAATCTGAATTTAATTAAAGTTTGCAGAACCCTAACACCGACAACTTGTCTCTTATAGGCAGGGCTGTTAAAATAAAAGAGTTAACTAAACTTAACAAAATGTATTGATAATGTAGGAAATGCATACATGCCAATGTAATAAATATTCGTGCATTTAAATAAATAAAGCCATGAAAAATGAATCCTCAAGTAAATGTAACATAATTTCTGTTGATCCCCTCCTCACATAATTATTTTATCAGTTACTTTAGTAAATCATTTGAATTTAATTGAATAAATAAACCTGTTGCTTGCCGATTTAATTTAATTTAATCCAGAACCCGACTTAAAAGAATTATTTAATTAAAATTAAAGTATATCGTCTAATCGACTATATAAAGAAAAATAGATTCCTGAGTACTTCCGGTTACACAGTAGCTACCTTCAGAGGAATTGATGTCGTTTGTTGTCTTAAGAACACATTTTAGGTTAAGAACACATCACTCAGTTAAGTAATGTGTTCAAATTTTAGGTTAAGTGATGTGTTCATTTTAAGATAAGAACACATCACTTAACCTCCTAAAATTTATTGAATTCTAAGATGTAACATAACAAACGACATCAATTCATTTGAAGATGTCTACTGTGAAGCCGAAAGTACACAGGAATCTAATTTTCTTAATATAGTCATTTTAATATGGAACTAATCCACGACATCACCCATATATAAATAAATAAATAAATATATATATATATATATATATATTTAAAGAGCTATTTAAATTATTATCAAATGCTGTAAGTTACTATGCCCCATAATTATTTAATTTGTTTCAATTTATGCATGATTTAATTTGGAATAAACTTCGATTTTATTTAAGTTAATTCATGATCTAATTGTCAAAATGCTGAGGAACAGAGATTCACCTTACACTTGAACTTTCTGACTGTGTTGACCACTGAGGTCTGTGTGTCTTTTATTCATTTATGTGTCCTCTGTAGCTACACCTGTCTGCTCTCCCCCACTACAAGGCTACGATCTAGATTAGAGCAATAATTGATTAATGATTATTTCTATATTTTATTTGTAATACTTATGTACAGTAAATTTGCCCGGAGGTGACTGTCTTAGTTGCCTAGCTTATTTACGGTAAAACTTCATATGACGACGACTCGTTTTTCTACTCGTTCGTCTAGCACATAGACCGCTTACATATTAACAACATTTTACCAAATTTTGTCATGTTAAGGATACTGTCTATCACACAACTAAATTAGAGCGAGCACAATTTTCCCCGCGACACTTGTCACTGTCCACGGGAAAATCGGCCTCACATTTTAAAATAACAATAAAGATTATAAAGAGCCTAGTTATTGTATGTTCTCATATTCTTTATCCGAAGTCTATCCATTGTTTTTAATGTAAGGTTAACTCTTTCTTCAGTATAAATCTATCTAATATTTTACCTTAGCCCTATTATTCTTCCATGGAAGACAAATTAATATTTATATAAATTTAACTGATTCTTATATCTATAACTATCTAATCTTCAGCTATGTTTAACTACTCCCTTCATCATAAGGCTCATTATTTATTCATCTTAAAAGTAATTACTGCTTTCAGCATAAGGCAACTTATTTGTTCGTTCATAACTAATTTTTACATAAGGTAACTGTGCGTTTTTAACATTATTTACAAAGATCATTAACAACAGATACTTTGATCAGAGTATAAGTAACCAAAACAAGCGCTGATCGTATACTTAATATTGTCATCATCAAATACTTTTATTTCCAATACCAAGGTTATTTACAAACAATGAACCTATTTCATTAATCAATATTTATTGAAAACAAAAATAATACAAAAGGACTCCTATATGACAATTGGAGGTTCTCCCTGCAGGATTTGTCTCTACTTGCTGCAGACAAGAACTCCGGCACGGTCTTTTGTGCACCCAGTTGTAGTCTATGTTTACTCATCCAGTTTACCACCGAGGCAGGTGCTTCTTCAAGAATCCATTTGATGATGTCTATGTTTCGGTCCGTTGCTACCAGTGCCGTGCCATCTACGAAAGCAATTATATTGACTCCCTTGGGGATTTTGAGCTTCGGAATATTGTCGTAGGTCACATTCCATAGCAAGAATCCTGGGACTGATCCCTGCGGTACTTCTTTAGTTACTGTGTACCTCTCTTTTGTTTAGCTTTCTATTTATGTGATATTTCTGTTACTTAAGTAACTATATATTATACGTCGAATTTTGTCTGAAATATCGGCTGTTTTCGGCGGTGCTATGGACAGTTCTTATTGCGTCAGTCGTTGACCTTTCTTTGCGAAAGCCGTATTGTCATTCACATAGTCCTCCCTTGTTGCCCAGTTCCTCGTTTATCTTGTTTGTGATTATCCTCTCAAACAGCTTTCCAGCCGCGTTGGGAAGACAAAGAGGCCGACAAAGGGTCGTCCGGTGGTTTGCCTCTATTCGGAATCAGTATAAGTTTGCCTTCTTTCCACCTTGCTGGGTATGTTCCCTCGATCAAACATTTACCAAATGCTTTAGCCCAATATTCTGGACATTTGTCCGCCAGTAGCTTGATTGCTTCGTTGGGGGTCCCATCGGGTCCAGGAGCCTTTTTTGTTGTTAGCATGCGACCTGCTGTTTGTACTTCCGTGGGGTCAATCGTCGTATTGACGTTATTGGCGTTACTATCTTCGCTTGCGTGTTTGTCGGGGTTGTTTCTCTCCTATTCTCTACTTTAATTCTAGTCGCATCTGTAGGAAATAGCGTCTCCACTATTTCCTTAACTCCTCCTTTAACCGCTTTAATTGGCATTAAAGGATAGCAAGATTATGGCTAACATGATTTCTTGATTTTGACACGGTTTGTTGCCACAAACACCCCAGCAACTATAGCGTCCATGTGCCAGCCATTCAAAATTTAGATAATTCTCTTTCAAGTGGTCACTGACTTTTTCCATGACGATGCTTGAGTAGTGAAGCAATGCTTCATAAAATCTCTTAATTTTTTTAAATCTTCCTCGTTATAGGTTTGCAAAGACACAAGTTTCTGATTATTATAGAGGTAATATGGAGATGGCCTATGAGCCCCTTGAAGAGGAAACCTGGTTAAGAAGGAATTCGAGAAACGCTTGAGGAGGAAACACTGATTTCAAAAGATGATAATGTTTCTATACGCAGAAATAACTTATTCTACTACGTTCATTAATCCATTAGATCAATGGACCGATTTCTAAAGGATTTGATAGGCTTAATGGATAAAATAATGAACAAGTAAGTTGTCGAGAATGATACGTGCTACTGATTGTAAATGGTTCAATAGAAAATCTATTATAGATGAAAATTATTATGCCCAAATGTTCAAGAATTAATCTGGGGACGAATTTTGCAATTTAAATTTGTGATACGTTCCCCTGCTTTAAATTTTCAAAACTAATTTGTGATTATAATAACTATTTATTAACGAAATAATTAAATTGATCTTTTTTTTAGGTGAAATATATGAATGTTGTTTTTGTAAGCTTCCTTTCCGAACTTTAATAGGGCTCAAAGCACATTTGCTTTCGGAATGTGGAAAATTTCGTTGTTCCAAGTGTTCAAAAATATTTGATCGAAAATATGAATTAGAGGTTCATATCAAATATTGTTCCATCTATTTAACTGAAAGCTAAAGAACAGAAGTTGCCATTATTGGGATACTGAGAATCTCCATCTCGTCAGAGACTTTAGGCCAACAATTTTCATCTAGACTTTATAGGAATATTTTAGTAGGCCCCTTTGAATGGTAATTTACCATATCATATTTTTATATCACAATTTATCATATCACAAACATATCACAATTTCTCCAAGCTGCACTTTTGGATGAGATGGAACAGTTACGGTTAAACCTAAGAATAGTTATATGGTTTATGCACGACGGCACCCCACCACTATTTCCCATGGTACGAAATTATTTAAACAAGGAATTTCCTTATATCTGGATAGGGCGAGTTTATGGCTTGTTTGCCCAGATTTTAACCCCTAGAGTTTATTACTGTACGCTCAAGAGATTAATACCCCACAAGATGTATGGTATCAAATACAAAATGTTACAAATGTTATCAAGCAAACATATTTTTCAGGGTTATGAGAAGTTTTCCCAAAGAATTTAAAAATGTGATGGAGGTCAATTTGGAAATCAATTATACAAATTGAACTATACAAAAACCTTTATTGACATATTACAAATACAATTTAATACAACTATATCTAATAATATTTAGAGTACATTAATTAAATAGAAAAATGAAAAACAGTTTTACAACTCCCTGCATTGTTAAGGGAAGGAAACCAACAGCTGAGGCTGAAACACTTTTCTCACTCTGCCCTTCTCTCTTATCATGCCGAGCATAATGCCCACCTACCTTCTTTTCTTTCCTCCCTTTCTGTTCGTAATATCATTTCCATATTTTCATACCGTGGACCCAAACACTCCCTCTGATTTTACTCCTCTTTCTGCTCAGCCAATTTTCATTTTTTAATTCGAAGCTCCCATTTTTGATTAAAAAAAATCTTTATTGGCAAAAAACTCACAACATAAAAATTTACAACAAATTCTCTAAGCTTAAGTTTGAAAGGAGGAATAAGGAATATTGTCTGTTACTAAATCTGTCTGTAATTCTTTCAATGCTTTTCATTCTTCCAAATAAATTACAAACACAAATAACCTTTATTGGTAAATACAAAGTACTAATTATGCCCTATATTTAAAGAAATGAAATGATATGCTTCTCTCCCTTTACCTTTCTTTCTCTTACGTTTTTTTTTTCCTTCTATTTAATTCTTCCACTATCCTTTCCATAATCTTAATGCGTTTTCCTCCCTGCTCCATATACACCTTTCAGTTTCTTACTTCTTCCTTTTGCACCTCTATCCATTCAAACATTTCACATTTCACATTCATTCACCCAGTGTTCCCATGTTTCCTGCATTCCTCCACATACCGTACAACATCTTTCACTCTCTTTTATCCAAAATCGATTTTCACTTTCCATATTTCCACACCTAAACCTTGCAATCATCCTCTTTTCCTTCATACTCCTTTTCGACTCCAAATATTCCGGCCTCAACCCTACCACTTCTATATCCTTATACCTCTATGTTGTATCGACTTAAACTTATCTTTTTTCTCCTCTCTTGCAACTCCACATCCATCATAGTTCTCCCCACCTCCACTTCAGACTCCCTACCAGTGATCATTCTTTCATATCATTCTCTCATCGACCACCCACATCTCTCATACACTTTTTTCTATTTTTCACCTATTTATTCTGTGTGGCTTCCTTTTCCACATCCCCCATAGCACACATATATACCTTCCCCACAATTCTTTCCATCTCCTCTGCCATCACCTTTCTTTCATACTTTACCAACTTCTGTACTTCCTTTACCCAGCACTTGTTCATATTAATTTCCTGTAACTCAAACTCACTAGGAGCTGACTTATCTACTCCCATAATCCTTTTAATATATTTCTTTGTCATCCTTTCTATCTCCTCTCTCTGCCGTATCGCCCAAACTTCTGCCCCACACAATGTTATACTCTCCACACATACTTCAATAGTTCTCAACCTCATTTTTACAGAGTCTCCAAATTTAGTCTACCACACATTTCCTAATCTTTCTGCCGCTATTCCTGCTTTCTGCACTATAATCTTTACAAGTTCACATTCACTTGCCGTCAGACTCAGCATAAACAGTTAATCTTTTTCACACACTCACTTACCCTTCCATTAATCTCAAACACATCCTTCTTACTATTCGTCCCCCCTCTTTTTCATATCATCACTTTCGTCTTTTGCACATTTACCGCCAACCCTCTTTTACCCATATATCTAATCACTTTCTCCGTTATCTCTTTATTTCTTCCCTAATACCCGCCAAACACACAATATCATCCATATAATCTAGTGACCACACCCTTTCGCTACCCAACAACATACCTCCTGACTGCTCATTCTTTAACACTCTCACCAAATCTGAAATATAAATGTTAAATAAACTTGCATTCAGTGGCCACTCTTGCCTAACACTTCTTTCCACGTTGAACCATTCTGACATACTTCCTCCCACTCTCGCTCTTACTCTTTCCATCGAACAATCTCTTTATATTTTCACACATTCCCTCAGATATTCGCACCTCTTTCATCCTCATCCATTCTCTTCCTCTTTCCAGCCTATCAAACGCAGGCTTCAAGTCAAAGAGCGCCAGATAAAGCCTCCATCTTTCACTAACTTCCATATTTATGATGTAGTTTAACGCTACTATATTATCAGCTGTACCCTTTCCCCTCACAAATCCTGTCTGCGTATTTGATAATACCCTCTTTTCTTGCATCTCTTTCTGTAATTTCCCATTCACCACCACCCTTGCATACAATCTATATATCACATCATTCATAACCATGACCCTGAAATCTACTATAATATTGTTGATTATTTTTATTTTGTGTTACGTATAATCCAATAAGTTTTTTGTATAAATCCTAAATACATTTTAAATAATCATATCTGTAGTTGGTATAGGAATGGAACTTTAACTATTTATTAAGTGAGGTAATTATTTCGGAAACTGCATTTTGACGTGTAAGAAATATAAATTGGCTTAGAAAATCGAAGGGTAGATGCGCATTTCTGGCATAGGGAATCAGTAGCTCTTCATCCGTACCCTCTGCGTTTACCTCATATCATTGCATTAGTTTATGAGACCAACGCTCTACGAAATACACAACCTTTCTAATTTGAAAATCATTTATATGAATTATAGCTTACTTATGATTGTATGCCTATATTATTACGAAGAGATCTGATTAAATTAAATGTAGTGTTACCAGGTAATTAAATAAGAGAAAATCTTAGGGTACCGTAGCAATAATTAAATAATAGCATAGGCACCCATCTAAACAATTTGGAATTATAACAGAGAGTACTGATTAAGGCTATCACTTATGCCAGAAATGCATATCTACCCTTACCTTCAATTTTTTAAACCAATTTGGACTTCTTACACTTCAATATGCAATTTTCTAAATAATGACCTCACTTTATTTTTAATAGGTGTATTTTTAAATAAGACATTTTATCTAAGTGTTTTAGCTGAAATTATTAGTAGTTGTAAACGATGCATTCAGGACCTACCCTCAAACACCTTATCCCAACTTGTTTCAAACGTAATTTCTGACACGTCTTGCTGTCATTTCTGAGATCTATCATAAATAGTTTGTGTGTTTGACAGCTTTACTTTGAAAATCCAAGATGTCATCTGAAAGTGCACCTCCGGTCTAGGATTTTAGCGGGAAATTGCTTAGTTCGATTTGAATTTTGATTAGATTCTAAACTGACTAGATTCAATATAAGAGTAAGTTGGGGTCAAACATTCACCGGTTGTTTTTTGGACAATTAGTATTACACCCAAGGAATATAAAACTTGTATAGGAAGTGATAATAACCCAAACATTGAACTTTAATAATAAAGATATAATCCCATCAATCTCTATCGATCTAACATATCAGTGTTACATTGATTTATCTAACACTGATCATGAACTCCTTAAATACGATCTATTTATTGTTAAGGTTAATAAAAGTACAGAGTTTTTAAGAACATTTTTAATATTTTAACTGACTCTTATGGCTTCCTTTTGTTCAATCCCCATTTAATGTATTTGATCATATTAAACAATATTTCGTTTATCAAGTTGTTTACTTTCAAAATTATGGAAATAAATAGTTGTATTTTCTTAAAAATGCCACTAACTAAAAAAATAAAGGGTTGAATTAAATATAATCTGATGCAAGCAGGTTACTTAGTCTATCAATTATATTTCACTGAATTTAAATTTATTAGAATACAATTTATAGATTAAGTTAACCTGCTTGCATGAGATTATATTTAATTCAACCTTTTTATGGAATAATATTTGTAGTTCAAAGCTATTTTACAAATTCATATAGTCATTTGAGGAAAATTCATACGGTGTAAGTGGGTTGTAAGTTTAGATTCAAATAGTCAAATGCATAAACATTAAATTATTGGTCCGTTCAATTGCGCCAAACACTGAGTGGTCGCGCGGTTACTAACATAAACTTTTGACTTCAAAAAAAAACCCCAGAGATAAAAGTCCAATGTTAAATTGCATGATCTATTAGGAGGTTGCCCAAACGGGACATTGCACAACCAGAGATTATCTAGTAATGCCAATGTTTTTCTTGATGCGTGGCAAGTGGTACCAACTTGTTGGAACCACATGTGTTCGCATTCATACCATCCATTTGAGGTACAAAAACTTGAATATCATGTACCGATGCTATTTGTGTATTGGCAGTATATTTCCGGCAGCGTCTTCGAAAAAATGGTCTAATAATGCTTCCATCCCAACACGTTTGTAATACATTTCCTTCTCTCGATACACATGTGGATTTTTCTTACTTCAAATGCGGCAATTTTGCATGTTTATGAATCCATTAATATGAAAATAGGCAGCATTACTGTAAATGGTTTTGTTGGAAAATCCAATTATTTAATGACCTAATTGATTAACTGTCTTCCACGTGCATGATCTGTAGGCTTGAGTTCTTGCGT
>WYDF02314863.1:0-14760 GCA_009867245.2 Adranes taylori
TTAAACAACTTACTGTAGATAAGAAATTATATATTTAAAGAAAAAATAAACAAATACAAAGTTATAAAATACTGTTTATAGGCATATGTATGCATTAGCTCTTAAAACATTCAATGAGACGTTTGTATTAAGCGAGTGAGAGTTGATTAAGTTTAGTGGACGATCAATAGAGTTATCTAGGGCATAGTTAGAGGAGTTCAACTGAATATAGAATAATTGATTGTATAATTAGAATTTCCAAACAATCGATCATATTATGGATAATTTTGTATATAAAGCAAACATCCTGGACATTTCTACGCGTTTTTAACGTATGTAGATTAGGTACAGTTCTTATGTAGTCATAATATTGTGATCAACAATACAAATTCCTAATTTATATGCGCATAATCTTAAGTTTTAAATTTTCTCTAATACATCGTTATGTAAAACGGTGCCCGCACAGGTGACTCATATTCCAACATAGATCTAACAATTGCTTGATACATTCTAATACATGAATCAATACTTAGATCTTCACAGTTTCTTAATGTAAAACCCAGTACTTTTCTCTCCCGTGATGCAAGATTTGACGCATGCTCAGTAAATCATAATCTGCTATCAAATAGAACTCTTTGATCTTTCAATAGTGTGACACTTTTTAACTTTACTCCGTCAATTTTATATATAAAATCATGGACTGATTTCTAGTAAATTTGATACTAATATATTTGTCAATATTTAATTTTAGTTAATTGTTTTTGGCCCACTGTCTAAAATGATCTAGTACGTATTCTATGATGCTCTGGTCCTCAGCATGATTTAAAGATATTTGACAAATCCAAAAATCTTTAAATCATCCGCAAATATTAAAAAGCTTACACTTTTAAATAATATGCTGATGTCATTGACAAAAATATTGAAGAGTAAAAGTGAGCAATGGCTACCTTGAAGGTACGCCAGATACAACGTCTATATATTTGGAAATAAAATTATTCACCTTTACACTCTGTTTTCGGTTTTTCAAGAAACTCTCAAACCATTTCACAAGATTGGAATGAAAACCAAATTAACTTAGTTTTGACAATAATAAGTTATGATTCACAGTATCAAATGCTTTTGAGAAGTCCGTGTGGATGGCATCAACTTCTATGCCCCTCTCAAAAGCGTTAAATATGTAGTTCATGTTAAGGGTTTACATTTCTCTATTCGATAAGTTTTAATGTTCTTTTTGTTTCTTCATTTGTATATTGGAACTATGCAACTTTTTCCATTGGTTAAGAAAGACACCTTCTCTCAGTCAACGATTATAATAGAAACACATGGGTGTACATATTGAAAACACACAACGTTTTAAAACTACGTCTGGAATCACATCCGGTCCCATCTTATTGCCGTTAGATAATTTTTCAATCTTATTAATAACTCTGTTGTAATGACTGGACAATTGATGCAGTTGGAGTTGATTCCTGTAGTGGTTGGAAAAGTACATACTTGGTTTGAATATACGGTGGCAATATGTTGCTCAAATAAATTTACGATATCTTGCCCACTATCCACTTTTACATTCTCTAAATACATGCTACTGGGAATATTATTAGCTCTCCGTTTATCGTTCACAAATTTCAAGAATTTTTTCCGCATTGTGTATAGCTCACTATGAATTTTATTTACGTAGTTCGTATAGCAGATGTTTGAATGGCTTTAGTTTGGCGAATCATAAATTAGCGAATTGTTAATAGTTGACCATGCACTTAGTGAATTAGATTTTTTTATGCGCCTTCCTTTTCTCAAAGATTAATTGTTTTAATTCATTGGAAAACTAAATAGGAAAGTGACTAGACTACACTCTAGCTATTGGGACGTATAACTCTATTGCTGAGAATAATAGTTCATAGAATGCGTTAACCGCCTTTTCTAAATCTACCTCATTCAGAAATACATTCCAGTTGATACTTGATAGATAGTAGTTCATCCTAGGATAATCTACTAAATTAAAATTGAACCTATACTCCTCAAATTGTAGATCGTTGAATTTGTAAGAATGAATGTCTAAACAAACTGAATATGCATAATGGTAGATGGATTCACTAGTAATTACATCACAGTTTTACTACCAATAATATTGTCAAGATTGCTAAATAATAAATCCAAAAATACACCTCTACTATTCGGTACATTGATAAATTGTTTAAAATTAAGAAATGAAAAAGCTTCCTCCAGGATGTTAGCAAAATCATAAGGTGGACAAGTCACAGAAACTCCCAGTTCGTCGTTATGCCACTGAGCCCTAGATACGTTATAGTCGCTAAAGATAACAAACTTTGAGTCTGAATAATAACTAAATAATTCTTGAACGGTACTAGCATGATGTTCATACCTGTCATGAGATGAATCAGGAGGAATATAAACTACACCAATTATAAAATGCTGGTTTGCTAGGTTTACAGCGATGAAAATCCGCTCCACATTTCCCTCCAAGATGTTCAATACTTCAGCGTTCACCATTACTACAACTCTCCCACCACGAGATTTACTGTTAGTATTTCTGTCACCCGAACACATCATGGTTATTTAATGATAATGTATGGTCCGCTATCTCGCTAGACAGCCACGTCTCGCAGAACACTACAATATCATATGAAGAACATAATATAGAATTAGATATATCAATTAATTTAGATTTAATTACTCCCACATTCTGCTAGTATATTTGTAAATGGGATTTTAGTTTTCCTGATTAGGAGATCATGTTTTATTCGTTCATCTACACTTTCTGAGTTAGATTTGATCGCTTTATAGATTAATGCATTACGTGCTTTTTCTAACTTTTCAGATACTTCTTAATAATAATTATAATAATAATAATATAATAATACTAAATTTATTTACGGTTCACAATTACTTTACATATATTAGTTAGATGTTAAGTCAAAATTTATACTAACATAACATAATTAACATTTACTTATTACACAACTCCAAAAGTGATAGTTTTAGAAAAATTTTGTTTTTCTTAACAAATTGAAGGGCAATTCTAGATTGATATGGTTGGTATTAATTGTATTTAATGCTCTATTTAAAGGATTATTTAAACCGTAATTGGTGCTGTGAAAAGCAATTGCAAAATAATTATTACATCTCAATTTTCAATTGTCTCAAAAATAGGTAAAAGTCGAAGAGAGGATATCGTAGGAGATTATGGCTTAGGTACACCAAATGAGCGAGGGGATCGATACCTGGATTTCTAATGCAGATAAAAATGTACGCAATCAAATCGACATCGTCATCAGTAACAGAAGATTCAGAAATACCATTCAAAATTCTAAGACCTACCCAGGTGCAGATGTTTTTACAGACCATTCATTATTGGCCGCTATTGAAAAACTACAAAAAAAACATCAGGGCCTTACAATATATAGACACAAGAAAACTTTTAGACCCAGCAATAAGACCAGAAGTGCAAGAAGAATTAAACTCAATACTGGGTAACATTAACAAAACAATAAATGAAGATAATATCGAAAACACGTGGAGACAGATTAAAACATCCGTGGTGGAAGTTAGTTTTTCGCTAAGCTGAAAAGCAATAGATCCAAACACAAAGCTTGGATCACCGATGACATCCTGAAATTAATGGACCGTCGTAGATCATACAAAAACAAAGACCCTACCAGATACAAAGAGTTGCAAAAAGAAATTAGGGCTAAGATTAGACAAGCGAAAGAAGAGTGGGTAAAGAGCCAGTGCAATGAAATAGAGCAGTTAGAAGCTATGCACAACTCCTTTAACATGTACAAGAAAATCAGACTGACAACTGGTCTATATAAAAAGAGCAACAACAGCATTCTCATGAATGAGCAACAGCAAATTCTTAGTAGCACAGAAGAACAACTGCAGAAATGGAAAAAATATATTGAAAACCTCTTTGTAAACAGTAAGAGTTTTTCGCATAATATTACTCTGGATGATGAAATGGATATCACCAAGGCACGAGGTCAACCTTCGTTGCTATAACAAAGAAGGCTAACTGCAAGTATTGTAAAGATTACAGAACGATCAGTGTAATAAGCCATCTACTAAAGTTGTTCCTGAAAATCGTTGATTCTAGAATATATATCAAATGCTAGGAAAACATTGGTAAGTCTCAATTTGACTTTATAAGCGGTTTCGGTAAACGTTGATGTATATGCCTGTTTCGTAGATTACAAGAAGGCATTTGACACTGTTCAATACGACAAGTTAATAGCTATATTGAACGATATAGGCTTGGGCGGAAGAGATATTCGGATAATTGCCAACTTATACTGGAATCAGACAGCTGACATTAGAGTTAAGGGCCAGACATCTGAAGAAGTGCCTATTAAGGAAGGAGTCCGGCAAGGCTGTGTACTCTCTCCCCTTTTGTTTAATTTATATGCAGAGACAATTTTTAGAGAAGTCGTCGAAGAAAGAACAGAGGGTATAATCGCTAATGGAATCGTCATCAACAATCTAAGATATGCAGACGACACGGTGTTACTAGCAACAGATAAAAATTATTTATAGGCAATCTTATCAGCGGTAACAGACCATAGCCAACAAATGGATCTACGCTTAAATATAAAGAAAACCAAATTGATGGTCGTCAGCGAAAACAAAAACTTAGCTAACAACTTAACAGATATTAGCGTAAACGAAGAAACAGTGGGGAGAGTACAAACTTATAAATATCTGGGCTGTTGGTGAATGAAAAGTGGGACATAACTCAAGAGCTCAAAAGCAGAATAGAGCAAGCAAGAACATGCAAAAAGTGTTAACCAATAGAGCTGTAAGAATTCCCTTAAGAATACGCTTATTACGTTGCTATGCCTTGAGCATATTATTCTATGGGATGGAAGCATGGACCCTCACCGAAATATTGTGCAAGAGGATTGAGGCTTTCGAAATGTGGGCCTACCGAAGAATGTTGAGGATATCGTGGATGGGTAGAGTGACAAATGAAGCGGTTCTATAGCATATAAACAAAGGAAGAGAGGTACTTAATAGCATAAAAAGAAGAAAGCTGAACTACTCCATCCACGTAATGAGAAATCCCAAAGATGAATAGCTCCAAATTGTTATTCCGGGAAAAATAGAAGAAAAGCGTGGCCTGGTCGCCGAAGAACATCTCTAGAATCTTCGCCAATGGAATAAAGTAAAGACCACGACACTGTTTAAGTCCGCTGCGGACAAAGTGAAGATCATGCGACTTATCGCCAATATTCTGGAAGGGCACGGCACTTAAAGAAGAAGAAGAATTGTCTTTGTGGAACTTTCCATTGAATTAACTTTAAAATTGCTTGTCCCTCAAGAACCCGATTTATTATTATATGTATTAAGCAAACGTCAGCAATTCTACGTCTTTTCTCGAGAGTAAATAAATTTAAATAATCCCTAATAAGTGTATAATCGTGATTATTGATATAAATATTTAATGTAGTTGCACAATATCGTAAAAATTTGTTTTAAATTTTTTCAATTAGATTGATATAATGATTATAATTAGACCAAATGACAGATGCATATTCTAAATTTGAGCGAACATAGGCTTGATACACTTTTATTACGAAGTGAATGCTTAATTCAGAACAATTTCTCCAGATAAATCCTACTAATTTGTTAGCTTTAGACACAATACTCATATTGTGATTACGAAAAGTTAATTTACTGTTAATTTTATACTCATAATGATCTTCTGAAAGAGCCCTACTAAACAAGATATTTATCAACATTTAATTGTAGACTGTTCTCTAAAGACCACTTCCATTATTCATCAATATCCGACCCCAATTGAACCTGATCTTCTTAATGATAGTAAATATTTTTAAATCGCCTGGGAACATTAAAATTTTTGTTTGTGAGAAAATAGAACCTAAATTGATGATAAGTGATAAATATCCATACTTGATAAATATCCTTACTGCTCTTTTCTTTAATGGAGCTAAGTTCCGATTTTAGATTTTATTTCATCTTCCATTCCTTTGTTTACCTTAATATGCTCCTGTAGAACATTCTTTATATATTTATTCTCATTTTCAATATCAAGCAATTTCTTCATTAAATCTTCATTAGAGAATCCAGATGTTTTGGCTGTTTTATCACTGATCCTTCATGAATTGTTGTTTATGACTGGGTCCATAATATTTGCAGTATTTGTTTCTTGTCCATTAAACTCTATATTACTAATTTCACACCGAGAACATTTCCAAAACATATTTTTATTACAAATATGTAATAGTTCATCTTTTGCCAGTCTTGCGCAGTTTCTTTGATGAATCCATTCATTACAAACTTGACACAATATGATATGTTCCTTACATTTAATCTTGATGTTTAAGAAGCATATACCACATTTACATACTTTACGTGGGCTGATCATCTAAAAGTGATACTATCAGACTTTCTGAACTACTCTATAGGATTAGTGACTGTTATTCTTTAATTTCAATTGTCAGCTCCTCAACTAAGATATCTAATCATGAAATCGAATGAAAGAGTGGTCGTAAGGACATGCGGATGACATTGTATGTTTGGCGGGGAGTAGAGAGAAAATGAAAGAGATGATAGACAGGGTGAATTGATATATGAGGAAGAGAGAATTGGTAATAAATGCGGAAAAGACGAAAGTGATGGTATGCAAGAAAGGAGGGAGGGATATTAAGAAAGATCTATTCAAAATGAATGGAAGGGTGATCGAGTGTGAAAAAGTGTAAAGTATTTAGGATATATGATGTCTCGAACTGGTAGTGAAAGGGAGCATGTGAAAATGGTAGTGAAGAAAGCGGGGATAGCGGCGGAAAGGTTAGGTAACGTGTGGAAAGCCAAATTTGGGGATTCGGTAAAGATGAGGGTGAGAATTCTGGATATATATGTGGAAAGTGTGATTATGTATGGAGCTGAAGTATGGGCGGTGAAGGAAAGGAAAGAAATTGAAAGAATGGCAATAAAATATTTGAAGAGAATTTTGGGTCTGGATAAATCGACGCATAGTGAGATCGTAATGCAGGAAATGAGTTTATATAAATGTTGGGTAAGGGGGTGAAGTAGATGGTCAAATATGAATGGAAGATAATGACAGGAGAGAATGCAAGAATGGTGAGAAAAATATACATGTGTGCTATGAAGAACGTGGAAAAGTGTATGAGAAGGTGTGGTTGGTCGATGAGAAAATGGTATGATAAGATGTTGAAGGGTATGGAGTGAAGTTAGAAGTGGAGAGAATGTTGAACGATGTGGAAATGCAAGAAAGGAGCGGCAAGATAAGTCGTATATAACGATGAAAGAAAAAAAGATGATTGCAAGATTTAGGTGTGGGAGTATGGAAAGGGGGAACAGATTTTGGAAGAAGGAGAGTGAAAGGTGTTGTAGGGTGTGTGGAGGAATGGAGGAGACATTTGTGTTGGAAGAGAAATGGAAGAGACATTTGTGTTAGTAGATTTAATGAAGTTGTAGTTAAGTTACATTTGTACATTGTAGAAAATGCCAGTAAAGGTTTATTTATTTATCTGATCATGTCACCCTAGATTAAACCGTAACTTTTGCGTAGGACTGTACTATTCTATGCAAGGTCAGACTAATTTGCTAAACTTTACTTGAACATACAATTGTTCATTTTATTACGTGAAATAACAATGCATATATATTTCCCCTACTAGGGTTACCTACTATTTCTAAGTTTGTTTTATCTATTTCGAGTTTTATCCGCTGCTTGTCTTGTTTTTATTCGCATGTATCATGTATTTCGTTTTGTTCTCGTTTATTTTTAAATTATTATTTTCTGTCCATGTACTTAAAATGTCCAAATTTTGTTGGAACTTGTTTCGTATATTCTGTAATTTGTTTAGCATCAGGTCTTGTAGATCTTAGGAATAACATTTGTTCCAGTATTGATTCTTGTGGCACTCCGATTTTAGACTTTCAATTCACTTTTGGTTCCATTAACTTTGGTACATTGTTTTCTGTTTGTGAGGTACGTGTTTAAAAGGTGATAAACTTCCTCTAATGCCCATTTTTTGCAATTTGCACCTTAGTTTCGTTCTGTCAACAATGTCGAATGCTTTAGAGAAATCTACTGACACCTCATTTATTTATCATCATATTAGCCGACTAAAAGGCGTGAAAAACAGAAATTAATATTAAAAAAGAACAAAACAGTACTAATGGTGACACCTACCTGATAACACGAAAACGATGTGCTGATTGTAATGCAGATACTACATATACTTGTTTATAAAGTTACATATCGTAGATTAGCAATATATATGTATAACACAGAATTGGGTTCGATTCCCGAGTGGGGTTATTTTCTCAAAGACACAAATGATTATATTAATTTCAATTATTATGTTATTTTAAATTATATATAATAAAAATTAAAGAAAATGATTTGTTTTGAATTTATATTCATATACAACTAAGTTAATTTTAATGAAATGGATATATAGCGCAAGGTTAAGCTATATTCCAAACTTATTTAATACAGTAAAATAATTTTTTAGCTTCTAAGACCAAGGCAACGTCCTTAGTGTTATATTAAAAGACTAAATTTACATGACTACAATATAAAATAATCAATAGCGAATGCTTAATGCATATTGAATAAATATTGAACTAACAATCATTAACTGTGTAGCTAGCAATAATATAATGTATGTCAGCTGTATCTTTGTATGAATAAAACGTATGACATCATGATTCTAGAAGAATTTAGAAATAATATCGTAGATAAAATGATCATGAACAATTTACAAATGTATGTATATAAATGATTTTAAGTACGAGGGTGCTTTGACGGAAATCTAGCGTAAATAAGAAACATACGATTATTGTTTGTTATTATTTATTTTTCAACATCATCCCCTTTTAAGGCAATACACTTTTCAAGACGACTTTCCAACTTCTTCATTCCGTCCGAAAAATAATGATGCTCGAGCTCTTCAAAATAGTGGGAAATTTCGGTCATCACTTCTTCGTTTCTTGCATAATGGCGTCCTCCGAACCATTTTTTTAGGTTTGCGAACAGGAAGAAGTTGCAAGGGCCTAGATCTGGTGAATACGATGGGTAGTCGATCAATTCATAAACTAATTGGTGCCATTTTGCCTGCACGACGGTAGTTCTGTGAGCGTGTGCGTTATCATGATGGAAGAGAACTTTTTGGCGAGCCAAACCAGGGCGTTTTTTCTTTAATTCGGTGTCGAAACAGTCCAATAACCCTGCGTAGTAATCGCCAGTTAGGTTTTACCCTTTGCGAAGTAATTAATAAGAATAATGTCTTCCGCATCCAAAACAGTCACCATCACCTTAACGGCCGATCGAGTCGTCTTTGCCTTCTTCGGTAGACCTTCGCCGCTTTTTCTCCACTGTTCCTTCCCCTACCGGCGTGTAGTACCACGTTTCATCAACAGTGACGTATTGACGAAAAAAAATTCTTTGGATCACGTTTTAGCTTCGTCAAAAGTTTCTCCGAATCCATCATTGGTGTGCGAATCCATCATACTTTTGTCAATTGTGAATAAACGCGGCACCTATCGCGCGGATAGCTTTTTCATATCCAAATGTTTGTGTATGATGTCGTGTTGGATTTTAAATTAGTTAGGGACTCTGTTTTATCTGACTGTGCCTGTTGCAACTATATCCTAGTTCTTTAAACTCACAAATAAACTCGGCGATTTAAAGAAGTTATAGCATTATATTTTATAATTGTTGTTCTTAGGTAGACTGTTGTATAGTCTAAGAACTATATGACCACAAATTCCCAATTCTGTTTCTTTCTTCACGGTATCTTCTTTCACACATATCTCGAAATCATAAATAATTCTACTACAAGTCCAGGAAACATTTTCTTTCCCCATTTGTGGGGCTTAATTCTTACAAATAGTTTTAGAGATG
This sequence comes from Adranes taylori, assembly GCA_009867245.2. NCBI lineage: Eukaryota > Metazoa > Arthropoda > Insecta > Coleoptera > Staphylinidae > Adranes > Adranes taylori. The sequence goes on from WYDF02314863.1 coordinate 9,890, forward strand.
ATCGACCTTTGAAAGGGATTATTTTCTCATCAATTGAATTGTACTCTTCTGGCTCAGGTTTTGCAGGATAGACCTTATCTCATTTATCAATAGCCTGCCTCACTTTGAATCATTTGCCATATTCCGAACTATCTCTGGGTTTCTTTTTCGAATTATCATCCACAAAAGTTTTCAGCATAGATATGCTAGGTACTAGACAAGAGCCACTAAAGAAAAATCTAGAAACCATGAAGTCCGAAGCAACCTCCATGGGACTAGAAATTAACCAGACAAGTATATGTAAAACCAAGTATATGATTAACAGCAGGCACAAGGCCCGATGGAGGAATGTCCGGAAGTTTGAAGGATTCGAGAGAGTTAAACAATTTAAATATCTTGCGGGAATCGTAATGGAAGACAATGACCCGACAACTTAAATTGAAGCTCGAATAGCATCCAGAAACACATGTTACTACAGTTTCATCAAAAACAGTCGTACGACCAGGAATAAATTCAGTTTTCCAAAATTTACCTGTTGCTTGTGAAGGAACTGTTGCTTAATCACTTAGCTTTATTCGACATTTTCCAGTTTTGATAAAATACAAAAATTGCTTGCTTGCGACGGCTATAAAAACCAAACTAAATATTCTTTTTGCTTCAAATTTTGACTGACATCATGTGTTGGCTGACAGATGTTAAAACCAATATGGCGTTCGTTGTCACGTAACGCATCTATCGAAGGGTAGATTTATGTCAAACCACCCCCATATGAATGAGTAAAAAATACTATTGTTCTAAGAATGCGCGTTTGCTTACCGTTGATCTATGTAAGCCGCTTCTGATTCATTTGCAGCGAGTAGTGGGATCATAATCAGTTAGTTTCTGTATACATAATAAATTGCATGATAAATATTTAACAATTTCTAATCCGTTTTCTTAAAAAAAAAAACAAAATGGAAAAATTGCTGTAGGCAAGTCTGGTTTTAGTCGAGTGGTATAAGTACATCTAGCGTAATGGGCCTAGCCAAAGTAGCAGACGAAAATAAGATGTCAATTAGAAGGGGACAATCACAAGACAGAAGAATTTAACATAGGAATATATTGATTTTAGAAACATTTGGCAAGTCATAAAAATATTTCGTACGAAAAGATTGGTTTTATTGGTGTCAGCATTCAATACGTGAATTTGGAAAAGAAGCAAGCTTTCTTTTCCAAAAGTATCGTTATTGTAACAACGAACGTATTTTGAATTAAGCATAAAACATCAAACCATCAAGTCTGCTTGTACTTAGCTCAATTGAATGTATTGCCGACGTGAATGTATTGCCAATTGAATATATTGGCGTTAATTTTTCTGACATGGAATTGTGTGAGCTCCAACTGGATAAATAAATTGTACTTCCAGTTGAAACCCATCCAGTTCTCCCCGGAATCAAAAGCTTATTTAAGTTAAAGTTAAGGCGTAGTCAGAATTTATAAATTATTATTTGGCGTTGTAGTATGTACGTACACAAATACAACTATAATACACTATAAGTTATAACACTTTGCTAAATTAAAGCCAAAGATTCGATCTTAATAAAACAAATACGATCCATAAATTACTTCAACAGTTTTAAATTAAACACATCAAGATTTTAAGACGGTCTATTGTTTACTAAGTAAGGGGTTAACGAATTTGGGTGAATAATAAAACATAAATGTTAATTTTAATGCAGCAAAGTTTTCCTTCTAGACGAAAATAAAGAAAATATCAGCCCTACAGCATTTATTTTACAATGAAAACTAAGAATTAATATAAAATGGGTTGACCAACAACATAGTAAAATATAGTGCGGTTCAGATTTGTTAAACTTTCATAAAGGTTAATACGCCATCGATATACGTTATTTTCTGTTCACAAAAGCTAATTGTTTGTTAATACGCCCAAGGTTCTTTGATGTTATTCGCATTTCTTTAACCAAAATATATAATGAATTAAATATTTAATCACATTTGTACTTCCGACATAATTCTTAAGATACACATCTATAAACAAAATTGCAGGAAATACGCGTACTTTAAATCAAACTTATCGTGACGCTTATTAGGAAATGCGCCGATTGTGACGCCCTCTCGCGAAGGAAACTTCGAGAAGAAAGTTTTTCGGGTCTCACTCCTGTTTATTTAATAATCTATTACCTAAATTCTTTTTTCAATTATCTCTCTAACATATAGGAGCATAAACTAGTTTCACGTAAAACTACTTTTTGTTTCTCTTTACCACCAATTTCTTTTCGTCGTAAAAGGTGCAAGCCGTTTACCTTTAATCCCAAGAAGTGAACACATCTAACATCTTTTATGGCGTTACAATATGAATACTAGAAAACCAACAGGAAATGACTCTCTCATTCAAAGCTCGTTTAAGTTATCATCTTTTTTTTGTTCTTCGAGAAAATTGAATGTTAATCAGTTGACGAAAGTTACACTTGCTCCAGTTTGTTTGTTGCTCACATTAAATCATTACCTCTAAACGATAATTCGCTGGCGATTATATTCTGTTGCTCCAGTTTCGTTCTACAAGAGACACACTTAATGAATTCTCAGATACTTTTTACTCAATTTGCTTGGAAACTTTTTAACTGTGTAGCTAGCAATAATGTTATATATGAATTTACTGATTATTTTACTGAATTTGCTTAGTTCACAGGTCGTCTGGGCCGCACTGTAGTGCTTTTAGCACAAAATTTAAATGTTGATTGGGACGGGGGACTTTGAGGGCTAATCGTTTGTATATCATCGTATATCGCCGTGTTGATAAAACAAAAATATTTAGGGTTATGTTCTTATTAATATTATTTTTTAACACTAATCTCACTAGCGTTCCAAAAGTTACTAGATTTACGTTGGTTGTTCAAATGTAACTAGATTTACTACTAGATTTGAAATTAAAGGTGAGTACACACTTGCATTTAAATAAGTATATGCTACATACAATAAATTTTGAAATAAGCATATACTACATACAATTTTGACAGAAAGTTTTACAGCGTCTTTTGTTTAAATTATTTATATTATTTTTAATATTTAAATGAAAAATTCACCAAGCATGTACAGCAGCCGCAGTTTACTATGGCCGGTGGGACAGATCTTTGATGCGCAAGGTATGTTAGTGTAAGAGAGACATAAAATATCCGGAAAAAATAAATGCAAACGTTTTCTTATAATCTCACATTGTAAGCACCCAGAGCCGTGCGGTACTGCACTGCTTAAATGATGTTAAGCGCTTGGACAATTTAATGCGAGTGTTCGTAATAATCATGGTACAGCTAAAAATTGGAAAAATATAGTCACATGCTTAAAATTGTATTAATTGAATGTGTACTATTTTGATGATAAGCACTGCTATATTCTCCATTGAATGTGAAGTTTGTGAGGAGCGAATAGAAAAACGTTGAAACATTTATTGGGTTTGTATAGATTTGAGGAGGTTACGACTGTCACACAATATTGCTGCGAGGCATGTACATTTGCTTATATCAATATATCAATATTTATTTGGTTCAATATGAGATATGGATCTCAGTAAAAAGAGTTTTAAAGAATTACAGCTTCTACACAAATATAATGTTATTCTTACACTTATATGGAATTTTATTTTTATGTACGGTAAGCGATTCGCGAAATATCCATACGAATCTGTATCAGCACAACGCCCATTATATAGTCCACTTCTGCTATAGAGTACAATGTCTCAAACTTTGCTACACGCAGTACATAGAAACATTTTGGGCTTTCATTAACGTCCACATTTTTTTTATATGTTATCAAATGTAGTTTACAAAAATCCATGCCTGTTTATGTTAACCGTGTATATGTATATGTATATGTTGTATATGTTTTGAAAAAGGAAATTGAGCTATTCATTTTTTGTTTAGACAAGTAAAAATTCTTTATCCGAATTGGAAAAGCGCGAACGACGTGCCATGGAAAGGAAACTTAGCGAAATGGAGGAAGAATTAAAGGTAAGTCAAAAAGTTGCTTTAATTATCGATTCTGATCAGTCTTTTTTCGTTAGTTTTTATATCGGTGTAAATCGAAATAATTGAGTAGTAGATTAGTCTAGTTTCCTTCTTTATTATTTGTGTTTTCGCATTTTGTATCGTATCAAAACTATTTTATGGAAACTTTATTTTGATTAACATTAAAATAACCCTTCTTATAACTCTTTATCTTTAATTCTAGATTGATGATATTGACTAACTCCTTTTATCCTTTTAAGTTTAAATTACAAAAGACACGTTTCTATGTTTATTTGTGTTTTTCTTTTCGTATAGATTATTTATAATTTGAATTTGACACATTTGGTATAATATATTTTTTTTAATCTAATTATTTCCTTATTGTAAAGAAAAGATAGTATTGGTCATCGGCTGAACTTTCTGCCTACTCCTTTCCTACAGCGGTATCCTTTCCTGCAGACAGTGGCGTAAGAAGGTCTGGTGGTTCCGAGTGCGGAGTTTAAACTTGTCACCTCCATGTTACCAAAACATAACGTCTACTAGAATAGAATAGAGTCTAGACTAGAATAGAAACAAATCTCGTGCGCCAGGTCAGTTATAACGTGAGACCGCACGTTGGAACTGTTATCTTTGTTCCACCGGTCCTCAGTGGACTCGCTGAGGGCACGGGCAGTTAAGGACGTAAGTATCCAAGTAGCTCGTGTTCTTGTGGGCAGCTGAAAAAGATTCAAACACAATATTTTCTTGACTACTGTCAAGAAAATATTGTGATTGGCTGGTTGTGCCTCTGTCCGCTGCTTCGGTTTGGCTGGTTGCTAGCTGCTGCTGTTGGCTGACTTGTATTCGAGCCCCCAAAATCGGACCTAATCATTTTAAAAAAATCACGGTTAT
>WYDF02314874.1:0-14759 GCA_009867245.2 Adranes taylori
ATTGTTTACAAAATCACACAAGACGTTCACTTTGGCGTACTGTCAAAAACAGACTAATTGACAGATCGCTCTGTACTATCATATTTAACCTACTAAAGGATGATTCTACAAAATGATAAAGAAGATTCCTGCAAATTCGCGCCATTTCTGTGTTAGGCCCCGTAGTTATCGAACAATCCTCGTAAGTAAACATAAGTAATAAAGTAATAAAAACAAGTAATAAATACGTAAGTAAATAAATAAATAGAAGTAAATAAATAATAGCACAATACAAAATAAATACAAAAAAAATTCAAGTACGTACTACGCTTTTCCTACATGCTATTTTGTTTGAAGTAAAAGTTGAGTACGCATTTGAATTTTTCGATTTGTTTTATAAAGTAAAAATTCCTATTAATCAAATATGAAATGAAATATCTACAACAATATCTAAGATTATGTCATAAACTGTTTGTTGATATAAACAAAATACGTTGAGAACAAATCATTCGGACTTTTTCATAAAATGACTGATTTAAAGAATTGTTCTTATCAAAATAAGAACAATTCTGTAACAAACAGAAAAAGATGAAATGAAACGGAAAACGCCTAAATGGATCGAAATGGACACAACTGCGTAAAGCTAAATATGTCCAGACTCTGATTGACCACAAAATGTGAATTAAATGGTCTAAACCATTGGTTCTCTGGTCTACAGACCCTGTGGGTCTCCGAATTCATTATAGGGGTCCGCGAAATAATTTCCACATTACTTTTACATCCTCTAACCTTTCGCTTACATGCGAAAAACGGATTCGAATGGGAGTCCAGAAAAAATGTTAGTCAAGTGGGGGTTCGCGGAGTACTTAAGTTTAAGAACCAAATTAGCACAGATTATCTTCAATATAATCATTGGTATAATTATTCATAAATCTAGACATTTCAAAGATATTATTATTCTGGTAGCCTTAGGTTTTCTTATTTAATATTAAATACATCCATGTCGAGTTTCTAACCAGCAGCGAATATAAAAGCTTAAAATCTCATCTTATCCAAATGATATAACCATACATACCGCAGCTTTAAACACCTAAAACTTCAATAAGATTGAAAGGATTTATCAAGAAGATATATAACAATAACAAATATGAAATCAATGAACAAGAAAACCTGTTTCTTCATTTATTAGTTGGTTTATTGAACAAATCTTAAGTGGTTCCATTTTCTGAAGCGGTAGCAAACTGATATAAAACCACTTATTTATATTTATTATATCTAGTAGGAAAGCGAATTGAATAGAATAAAATGCATTTATAAATCCATTAACATTAGAACACTAATTTAATTTCATTATCCTAGAAGACAGCAGGAGGAATAAGGTTTATAGAATAAAAACACGATAGTCTCTTCTCGATAGCAAGCTGCCTGGACCGAAAAGAGTAGTTGGCGGGCTCCGTGAAGAATTACTTGTTATGGGAACAAAAAGACGCTCTCGGGCTAGGAAGGATTACTGCTTCCTGGCAATGTTCTTTGAATCGAAAGCCTTTATACCCAAAGCCTAGTAGACCCGTCGTACCGTTGTTAATTGGTAAGTTAACTGAGTCATATCAAGGCGTCTAAAGCGTAACAATTCAGGGTAGTGAAACTTTAGATTTAATCACAGATTGATTCTGGTTTATAGTAATGTCACTATTAGGTCACGATCCAGTTAGTGCTAGGCAGCGTCTATCAAAAGGCTGAGAGGTAACCGTGTTCGTTATCAAATAAGGAGCTAAGAGTCTTGCTTATAAATGAGTAGAGCCTCGGCCTCCAGAGTCAAGAATACGTTAGACTAAGGCGTAATTTTACACTCCATTTGGCAAGTGCCGTGCCTTTGAAACACTCACAATATAATAAATTATAGTCATGGAAGCGATAGATAAGGAAAACTCAACAAACCTTATTGGACTGAAAGACGCTAAAAGACGCTTCAACTTCACATATTAACATTAAGCCTGCCCAATCAAGTACAACGAAAAACACACGATTAGAAATCAGAGTCATACTGAATATGACTCTCTTCTATAGGCGGGAGTAACTATGACTCTCCTCTATAGGCTGGAGTAACTATGACTCTCTTCTGACGGGAGTAACTATGAGTCTCAACCAATGGTTATATTTGACTGTTGCTGTGGAAAGGGTTTTCCTTCAGAAAAGAGTTTAAAACAGAGACGATCTTATAGGGGAGAAATATCTCAGGACAGTGAGCACAAATGCCATCTGTGTGACGTAAATGCATTCACCACTATAAGTGAACTGAAGCATCATACAAGGTTAAGGCACCCGATTGAATATAATAAATTATTAGAAGAGGAAGCTAGTAGTCGTTCTGATGGATGGGCAAGGCTAGACATTTTCTAGATAGCCAGTTCAAAGGAAGTTTCATTAACCAATACTAAGTGAAACGCTTAATAGACCGTTGAGTGAAATTAAATATAGACGGCAAGATGAACAGTACAAAGAAATGGTCATCAATATGAAAGCCGAGGGCGAGGTGAATGCTGAGCGAGGTTTGCCTGTCTCCATTAATGAACCTGAGACGTCTCACAAACTCCATATATTTAATATGCCTTATAAATTTAAACCTGACATAACTGGTGATGATGGTGAGACTAGTATAAGCTCAAGTATCTCTAGGAGTTCTGGGAGATCAAGGATATTAGGAAGTTCACCTGAGTCCACATTATCGGATGAACAACACTGACCACATTATATACGACACTGATCTCTAACTAGGATTCTTAAAAGATCTCCACCTAAGATCGGTAGATCACCAAAATAAAAGCTTTTTAAGGCAAATTCTATCTGGAAATTATAAAATTTATGAAACTAACCAATGGTGTGAAAACTTTATATCGACCATCCCGAAAAGAGAACAAGCTGGGAGGCAGGTTCAACGGCAACCTACAAATATCAGATTAACGCAAGGCCAGAAATCTAAAAAGTGCCAAAACCTATTTAATAAGAACCAAGCTAAGCTTGTGGATCATGTAATGTTGGAAACACCACACCACATGACAGTAACAGAAATGCCGGATCTCATAATGAAAATCCTGGAAATATATATAGTTCAGTGATTTCAGAGTCCAGATATAGTCCAAAGACGGGCTTCAACTGCTAACGGTCCAGATGGAATTAATCCAAAAGCGCTGCTCAATCCAGATATAATTTTCGAACTAGCTATCATCCACAACATCATGTTATATACAAGTTATACTCGTCAATGCTTACGCAGATCTATTGCGCACATGTATACAGCGTGGTTCACGTCGCGACATATTTGCACTAGTACGTGCGTTGCGAATAACGCTTCTCTTCTGCCAAAGCCACGGCGGAAACCAAACTGCGTGTTTCCAATCCTTTCTTCCACCTTTTTGTATATTCTTCCGTGGATCACTTTCAAGAATATTTTTAATACATGACTCATTAGGCTTATGGTTCTGTAGTCACTGCATTTTGTCGCTCTACTCTTTTTAAGGAGCAGAACGAAGGTGGATTTGAGCCAGCCTGAAGATATTTCTCCCGTATCGTGGATTCGTTTGAACAGTGTTTCTTAAGCCTTTTGAGCTTAGTAGTTTAAGTGACTCCACCCATATTTCGTCCGGCCCGATTGAGCTACCATTCCTTGATGACTTTTTGGCTCACATACCTCATCTCTTAATATTTGTGGACTATATGTAATTTCCGTACTGCGATTTTCTACTCTGTTATCGTTAAATAATTCTGTAATGTATTCGGCCCATCTTTCCAGCTGTTTCTCGATATCCAGTATTTTATTTTCATTTCGGTCCTCTATTATGGGTGGAATCCTTGTACGACTGGTCCCGACCATTGTTTTTATTTTTTTGTGTAGGTTGAATAGATCGAATTTTCTTTCGTATTTTTCAACTTCAGCGTATTCTTGCATGTTCCAGGATGACTTTTTTCCTCATCAACTTTTGTGTGCGATCATATTCTTCTTCGTTGATGTTCTTATAACTTCTTCTTCTTCTATCCATCAGGTCTATGATTTTAGTAGTCATCCATGTTTTCTTTGCGCCTTGTTGCTTGTTTTTGGTTAGCTTATCTTCCTTAGTATTTTTGAGTATTTGTTTGCATTTTTCCCATAAGATTTCTGTGTTGTTTTGAGCATTAATTTTTCCGAGTTGATCTTCCATATATTCCGTCGCCTCTCTACGCGTTTCTGCATTTGACAATTCTTCCTTATCGATCCTACCAGTTCTTTTTTGGTTTCTGATGATTCTTTTGAAGAGAATCTTTATCTTTGCTATCAGTAAGTTGTGATCGGATGGTACATCTGAACTAGGATACGTCTTTACAGATGTTATTACATTTCTGTATCTTTTGTTTATGCATATATAATTAATTTGGTCAGAACATTACACATTGGTATTAAACGCACATCCATTGTCCGACCACGGGTTCACGAGTGAAAATTCGAGAAACCTTAAAAAGGTTTCTCTTCTGGTAGCCAAATGCACCAGAAGAGGAAAACATTTTCAGAAGGGAAATAACTTTATTAAGCTTGCATTGAAATAAAACATTGGACAATACTAAAATAGTAAAACTTGTTAAGACTTTCTATCGAATTCTCTCTTTCTCCTAGAGGGTGGGAGGGATTATACGTCAACATAAATCAATGAGATGTTTTTGATATTCTACTTATATATTTAACCTAATAAATCCTAACAAATAGTAAATAAAAAAATAGTTATCAATGATTAAACAATATTGGCTAGTTGTATTATTCAGAAATCTGGTCAAAATGTCAAACTATTTATTATAACATAGGTTATTTTTGTAATAAATGATATGCGATTGATTAATTAAACAGAATCCAGACGTTGTTCATATTATATTAATAATTCCAAAGTTCATTTTATCAAATATATGTTTTCAAGGATGCCCAATTTATTTAAGCGCGTTTAAGAATTCGTGTCATGTCGGTTATTATAACTAGGCATTCTGGTGGAGAGGTAGCATTTTGGTGATGAGGTAGATGCTGGAATACAAATTACATAAACTAAAACAAAGTGTTCCAAAAACTCCATGTATTTAATATGTTTAACAACCAAAGCCTCCATCCGGTGAAAGATGACAATTTACACAACTACGAGGATTGAAAGTTTATACTTTGAAGTATAAACGTTCATTCCTCTTAACTGAGTAATTTGTCATCGGCTGGAGGCTTTCGTTGTTAAACGTGTTAAATACATGGAGTTGTTGAAACATTTTGTTTTAATTCATTACAATGTGGACTCCAACACTAAAACGTACAAAATTCAATATTAAGAATATTACATATATTATGATGGTAAGAAATAATAGACCTATTGTAGAGGGTACCTAGTTATAATGTATAGTGTACTTACCGTGTTTTTTAATTGAGAAATATTAGTTATAACGTGTAGGATATTTGTTGTTATTGTTTTCCAGAAGTATATTCCATGTTAGCTCATTTATCTTTCTAGGGTGTAATATTAAATTGTAAATGTGTAAGAGATTTTTTCAGTAATGTAGCATAGGTTCTGAGGTGATCAAATCCTGGTTGGTAGCTAAAATAGGAAATTGCGGACTGCTGTACAATAGGAAAATTTTTGTACAATCAAAGCCTCCAGCCGGTGACAGATGACAGTTTACACAGTTACGAGGATTGAACGTTTATACTTGGCATGTTTCGGGGAAACAAGAACCCGCAGTTCATGTAAAACAGGATTAACTTTTGTAAAAGTATTTTGCTTTGAGCAAATCAATAATTTAAATTTTTCAAATTGTTAAAATTTGAAAAACTCTCTTTAGTACATTCACTCTCTTTAGTACATTTCCGTAAACAACGTCCTAAGAACGTTTTAGTACAGCTTTAGTCATGGCGTACACAAAGTTTAAAAGAAAATAGTACAAAAATTGCTACAAAAATATTAAAAATGTATATATTAATTTATTACATTTTATAATATATTATAATTTTTCAAAAACAAAAATGTTAAGACATTGATTTTGTTACAGTGGCATATGAGATGCTGAAGTTATTATTTATTTGCTTCAATCAATTTATTGTTATTAGCTTAACTATTTATTCAGTTCTTCTGAAGAAGGGGTATTTGTTTCCCCGAAACATGTCGTAGCTGTGTACATTGTCATCTTTCACCGGCTGGAGACTTGTTAAATATATTAATTACATGGAGTTTTTGGAATACTTAGTTTTAGGAACACTTAATTTTTAGTTTTCTAAAGTATTTATTGACAAAGAAATGTGTAAGCTTGTAAAATAATTTTGCTTGGAATACCGTTTTGAGTTCCTTTAAATAAATGATCGAGTTAAATTTCCCAAATTTCCGTATTTCCTCCCCAACTTTTTGTCCAACGCAAATCATACAAACCCCGCAAACCTCCTTCATTATTTTCCATACCCTTCTCAATCTTTTACGCAATGCGTTCAGTTATCCTTCCATACTGCACTGATCCTCAATATTCATACAAAGTGCATAAAATCTGCGGAATTTTTTGGACTTGATTTATTTATTGGTGAATTTTCTTTAAAATATCGTCGACGTTTTGATACCTGTATTAGGAATCCTCTTCAGGACTGAAATCAACATTTACAACTATTTTACATAATGTTTATGTAGTATTTGAAACTTAAAATATTGCAATCTTGCTAACTATTAGATATTATTTAGTTTTATTATTTATTTTATTTCTCATATTTCATTCATTTTATTATTTTATTATTTATTAGATATTATTAGATATAACCTCACGAAATCTTATATTACTATTTAATATTTTAAGATTTAAATAGTACAGAAACAATATGTAAAATAGTTGTAAATATTGATTTTAGTCCTGAAGAGGATCACAAATACAGGGATCGAAACGTATACGACATCTCTGTATCGAAAACAACTCTATTGTAAAGTAAATTAACCAACAATAAATCAAGTCCACAAAAATCATTTTCCATAGGCTTAAAGTATAAGGACCTACGTCTCTATCTGATTCAAAACTGCAATTTAAGTATCAATAGCAGAATTTTCAATATGCACTTCAAGCAAGTCGAGTTGGCCAAACAAATATTCGAGTAAGTAATATATAATTAGTAGCGGACCCGGCAAACGATATTTTGCCGCCACCTGGTCCTCATCTTGGCCTACGGGGCCGATAGACCCGCTGCCCGTAATGCCGCGCTCGCGACTTTACTAAGGCCTGCGACAAGGTCTGGCGGTTTTGCTGCGGCGAGCAACACGCCTATTTACAGCGGCTTTTCCGTGGCCAACGGCATCATCTAGTTGATTCATAACTACACGTTAATTATGTACACGCCTCGTATATAATAGAATATGTAAACGATATTAGAATCATACAGATTTGTAGAGCGTCTTACAATACTTAAGTACTTTCATTGAATATGTTCTAGACACGTGTTGACACTTTTCACAGATACTTAGGAACCATGGCAAAGTTATATAAGTAAGAATTGTTAGTCACCATGTTAGTTTCAGTCTTTGTTTTGCCACTCAAAGATGTTGATCATTTTAGACAGGGGATCGCCCCATTATTATTTTGAACGTCTGTAAATAATAACCATACACCGAATCAGTAAATAACTCCTAGACATATCAGTGATGAGATGAATTACATATAAATAATCTGTTGCTTTGCGCTGTGCGAGCGGAAATATAGTATTCTGCTTTAATATTTGTGATAAATATTCTTGGAAATTCAATTGTGTCCGATTGAACTTATGAAGGTATTATTCAGTTATAAAGTATTATTGAGCGTATGAAGAAAACAACTCGATGTACGCGTTTGAATATTAAGCACGTAAATGATTGACTATTAGCTAAGAAGATACAACGAATTTCATATCGGATATCTTTTGGTATGTTAGCATTACAAGAAACACACACTTATCACAATAAGAACTTATTAATTATTGGTTTCCACATGTTTTTCATTATGCTAATAATTGGCAAGGAAGCTGGTAGAGGAATATGGAAAGTGGGGCCTGGAAGTCAACATGACTAGAACAGAGTACATGTGTATTGGGGGTTTGCAGCAAGATCTGATACTAGAGGGTGTCCAATATATATATAAAAGTGCCAAAATTACTCATACCTGGGAATGAAAATCACAAACGATGGAACAATGGACAGAGCAATGAAGGAAAGAAACATTCAAGGGAGGAGAGCAACAGCTATGATGAATGGAGTACTCTGGGACCAACATATAACAAAAATAAATAAGCAGAGAATATTTAACACGATAATAAAAAGTATAGTCACGTAAGGTCTGGCAGATCAAGGAAAGAAATGAAGGATAACTAAGAGCCACGGAAATGGACTACTGGAGGCGTGTAGCGGGCAAGTCAAAAATGGATGTTGAATGGGAGTCATCAACGAAAGGATAAAACAAATTATGGGGGTTTCACATGACATAGTAGACGATATAAGGATTAAACAACTCAAATGGTATGGCCACGTACAAAGGATGCCTGAAGAAAGGCTCCCCAAGCAGATTTTAGAGTGGACACCCCAGGGAAGATGAAAGCGAGGAAGACCAAGGAAAAGTTGGAGAGAGGGGATAGATAGGGAGATCAGGTTGACAGAATTGGGGGACGACCTCTGGTAGGACCGAGATCAGTGGAGACTGGAAACCGGAAGACACAGAAGAACGTTGTAAAGCGAATTTTATATATAGAAATTCAACAATGTTGTATGCACCTGCATCCTTCGCCTTTTGAAAGTTTCTCCACTTCCTACGTAAACCAAAAAAATAAACTGCATTGTTTCCACGCATTTGAATTATATTCTATTCCCTGAATGCTTAAGTAACAGCAACATTTCACAAAATGTATCCATTCAGAATGATTTAAGTGACTTACAAGTATTAGGCATACGAAACTATCTACCACAGAACTCAATTTGAACGAAGGCAAATTTTCTCGTTACATTATTATTAGAGAATAATTATGTTAAAAGATAATAATTGTTTACATTAATTATTTCGTAATGATATATATCTCCACAATATTACAATACTATATTTATTAAAAAAGGAATACACTACGTTAATGGATTATCCATAAAAGTGATATAACATTGAAGTAGAAAGGAAAGAGAGGCAAAAATAATTCCTTGTACTCTTTTCTGAAGTGAATTCTGCTTTGATAGCCAGTCGTTGTCAACCAGATTAGGGATAGCGCGAGTGGAAAATATTTTATCATATAAATGACTTTTTAATGAAGGAATTATCCTGAAAAAAGGATCTCCTCCGTTATCTGTGCCGTGTTTCAATCGCGTCCTTCGTTTATTTTATTTATTAGATAAAAACGTACCGGTTCTCAATTTTAAACGTATTAGTGACTCTTTCACCTGCTTTTGTGAAGTTCGTATTTTTCGTTATCTTTTAGCTTTGAAGATAAAAACAAACCAGAAAACTGCATTAAGTAATCTACGCAATTTGTGTTCATCATCATTAGTGTTCGGTATGATCAATAATTTAAAACAAAATCCAATTTTAATCGATTGCTCTTTTTTAACATCAATTTATTTTCGTTGTCCATACTCCAAGTTAAAATTAAAATCAAGTGATGTAAAGCTATTTTCCTCTGTTAAGTACCCGCAAAATGATATTTCAGGTATTTATGTACCTGCAAAAGAGCTAACGTTATTATGTAGATGTTAGTATTGCTTTTAAGCAGTTTATACGATTGGTTGAAAATTGATATTTAATTTCGTCGAAAACTGCTTAGATACATTATTAAGATATTCAAATTATGTAAAAAATCTAGGTAAGGATAGATGCGCGCATTTCTGGCATTTGGTGGAGCCTTCGGCAATACCTTCTACTTCACAAATTGCATCACTACACTGGCTTGCGAGGCCAGCGTTTAACAACTGCGTTACCACCTAGACTGCTTAAACAATTTGAAAATTTTCTATATATTGTGAATCTGTAGCATTGAATGCCTACGTTATTATATGATATTTGATATTTAAATGCAGTTTAAGAAGCTACTGAAGGTGACACAATTTATGAAGGTGGACACAAATCCAAACAATTATGTATCAAATATCATTTAAATATCAAATATTTAAATATCTGCATTTAAATATCAAATGTCGTATAATAACAGACATTCAATGCTACATATGCACATAATATAGAAAATTTTCGAATTATTTAAACAGTCTAGGTGGTAACTCAGTTGTTAAACGCTCTCCTGACAAGCCGATGTGGTGATGCAATTTACGAAGTAGAGGGTATCCACCAAATGTCAGAAGTCCGTGCATCTACCCTTACATAAATTTTTTAAGCAATTTAAATATCATGAAACATGTCTATAAGCAGTTTTCGAAGAAATGAACACAACAATAAAGTTATTTTTCATATGTTCAATTATCGTGTTAGTACGTACTCTAATTCTGGAGATGACTCTAACTCTAATTCTGATTGAACTTTGATTGTTAAAGTCCCCTTTTCTATTAAGATTATTATAGAGGCAACTTTAGCCATCTTTACGATGGTCCGATGCTTCTCAGGAAAAACCCCAATGCAAGTATTTTACGAGGTGAACTTTGATTGTTAAAGTCCCTTGCTTCATTGGCATACATTAATGGTTCATCTCAATTTGTAAAAGGTGTTAATTCGTCCAAATGCATAACACATAGCTGATACAATATATTATACCATATCTGTATACAGCGCATAACTCAAAATATAACATCTTAATGTATGCAAACTTACATACAATCAATGTGTAAATTAGAAATTTTCATAATTGTTTGTACGGGCATTCATAGCGTAATGGTTAAGTATCGGATTCATACTCCGATACAATGAAACCTTACACCTATATTTGGCTTAAGAAAAGGCGTTGATAATAGCTATAATCTTATGCTAGACACTCGTGTCCACCATGCCCCAATTTTTAAAAATAATTATTATAATACCTTTTCATTACAATTTTAGTAATAACACCTACATACTTAATGTTATTTTTATTTTCCAGGTAAAGAGTTACAAAATAGAGGCCACCAGGCCAGACAGTCAGCAGCACGTCCAATTTGGTTGAAAATTTAAAAAAAAAAGGTTAAAGTACGTAGATTTTGATCATTTTGATTTTCTAAAGTAAGAGTTCTATTAACATACAATCTGTACATTTGTTCGCGACAACAAACGTAAAGCGCGGCATTTTTCTTTAAATATGACAAAATTTAAATCTTTATTATTAAATTTTTATATCCTTACTTTTATATTATTATTATATATTGAACCATGTATAATTTAATATTCTTTTCAGTTAACATGTAATTTTCTTAAATCTGCTTAACATTTCTAACTTGTTTTCATTTGCAATGGCAGTAGATCTGAGAAGAAATACTTTATGTTATAAGTAGGGTTCAATTGTCATCATAATTTATGAATTGAGTCCAGCTATTTAAAACTTCCTTTTAAATAGCTGGAGAAAAATCTCGGCGAAAAATCTTTTAAAACGTATTTTATATATTATATTTTAAATAACATCAAATATATTTACCTAATATTATTGACGCATTAAAATAATCCAGGGGCTAAATTAAGTGTCCTGTAAATTTGCGAATACCCAGAAACACAGGATTAGACACTGAAATGGAAATGCAAAATGAAAGTCTTCGGTCAACCGGAATCTGTTCATAGCTCAAGCTATACGCTTGTGCGCTCATTGTTTGTTACGCCATCTTTATTGGTATCATAAAGATGGCACTATTTGCATAACAACAATACAGGCAACGAAATTAAATACCGCGATGACCTTATACATTTGTCATACACGTAGATAAAACAATAACTTATATTTTAAGTAGTTTCTCAGGTAAATTCTGTTTTAAAATTATATATTAACTTCTTTAGCATCATATCTTAAGTTACTTAAATATGTAAACAAAACTACATAAAATCTGCATTATGTAAATTACATCATGGCTTGAGCACCCCTTATAAATTTACACAATTGTTCAGATTGTACGGCATTCTATATTTTTTAAGTAAAAAATTATTGTCACGTTGTTTTTTACATGACGAATTAGTGGGTAATCTTTTAACTAATTTTAATTGAATAAAAAAAGGATTATTGCAAGGTACAAATGTGGATCTAAAGAATATGGAAATAGATATTAGAAGAAAGAGCAAAAGAAGATGTTAGAATTTGTGTTAGAGAAGAGGAAAGGTGGATTCATTCGATAGAAGGATGCAAAAGGATAGAAACACGCGAAAATGATAGGATGTTAGGGGAGAACTGAGGAATACGTCTGGGACAGGAAGGAAAGGGGCTGAATATAATGAACTGAATAACGAAGGAGGTAGTAAAGAGAATATGACTTGGAGGAGGGAATAATAATGAGAAGGAAAATGAAGGAATGAGAATAGATTGGAGAATATGGTTAAGGTAGAAATAATAGAGATAGAAAGTATATGAATGAGAGACAGGTTCTAGGGCACGGGGTTCAGCAGAGAGAAAGGACTGGAAGCGGAAGGAAAAGACGAAAGGTCAGGAAAGGTACTGGGATAAAATTAGCTTTCCAGTATTCAATGGGAACTGGGATAAGAGAATGGTTAGAGTGAGGTTATGGTTGGGAATGTTTGGAAGGGTAAGAAGTAAGGTGTTAATAATTTTAATATAGAATAATAATTTTAGTTCAATATGTTTTGTAGGTGAAGGCTCAAATGAGAAAAGGATTTTGTAATGTTTTATATTTTATGCCAATAAATGTTGTTAGTACTATTAGTAAATGATGCCGTATTAACAAATCTAAGACCGCCCAACTATCTTCTGGGATTTATTCAGAACGTACTTTTATTAAGTCATGTTATTCAAATCGAGCCCTTTAATTAATTAGGATAGACAATAGCAAATAAAGGAATTGATTTTAACTTAAATTCAATATAATTATAAAAAATTAGCATGGACTAGTTTCGAGCACATAATCAAGAAAATTTATTATTTGCGTGATATTAATGTGCAGATAATTAGTTGAAATTTATAACTAAGTAAAATTTAGTGACAAGATTATTTTTGAATAAATTCAGCACACAATTATACATTGTATAAGTTTTCAAACTATTCAATTAGTAATTAAATAAAATCAGAGTTACATAAATGGGACATCATCAGGGCACAATTTTAATGCGATTTTAGTTCGTTTTACTTATTTCAAATTATCATCGATTGAATGTCACATAAATTGTGATCAGGCATAAATTAGTGCGACTACCTTACACCGTCTGTAGCTCGTTACCTAGAGCTCTTTATAAATTTAGTTTGTTTTAAGCGTCGTATATTTCATATTTAATCAAGTACTATGAAAAGAAGATGCTTCTGAGGGATCTATTTTACTCACTAATTAGTAACTCAAACGTGTAATGTTTTAGGATAAATAGTTTGTTCTGCTTAACCCCGTGAGACCTGTTTCAAGTCCTTCTTCCTATAGAATTCGTTTAGTTCGCCAATTATATGCGTGAAGATGTATAACTAGATTTGATATATTATAAATTACTACAAAATATTTCAGATATACAAGTTACTAGATTGGTAAAAAATAATGCTTAAAAACTAAATATTTGCCTACAATTTAGGTATCTTAAATAATTTAGACAATATATGAGTATTGAAAGTACATAAAATATGTGCAGTAGAACGAAATTGAAATGCTTTCATTATTCTCGTTGCATTATTATTACGCTTTATGTTTATTTTTTTCGAAAATTTTTCGCTCTTGACGTTTGCTTTATCATATGAAGGACTTTCTATAAGATGTATGTTATAGATTTTACGCTTGCTAAAAATATCGCACTATTGATGTTATTTTAATAATCACTTCTTCTTGAATATTTGTATGGCTGCAAGATGGGATATTGAGAATTTTATGTTTATCAACAAATTTCAGTATTTATTTTAAATATATTTTTCTTAGATTTTTGCTTTTTTTATAGACGTCTGCAATGAGAAGAATGAGGTTCGGACCAATTAGTTTTCGAACCTAACTCCTCCGCTAAGCTTTTGGGATCGAATAGAATAATAAAATAAATACTGATGACTACGGAGTGGAACGTAACCGAATTTACCGCACTGTAAGGGGGTAGTTTATAGCTGAGCTCTGGTACCACCAAAATTTATAAACTCTGTAGCTTTTGGGCACTATCTTTCCTAGGGATAGGCGTGAAAAACTAACGTCGTAAATGAGTTAACGTTAGTGTATTGATAATTCTTCAGAAAATATAAGAACAAATGGAATAAAATATAATCAATAAAATACGTCAGAAAATTAAAAAATAGTCAGTGGTAATGTTCAATCAACATAATAACAAAATTAACTTAATGTTATCCATTGGATAAAACAATTAAAAATGTTAATCAAGGAAAAAATATAATTCGTTACACAGATTACAATAATCAGTTAAGCTTTGCGAAGTATAAATAATCTCTAATAAAAATCAAACACTTTACCCACACTTGAGTCCTCATCATTCTTGCATAGCAGTAGTTACTCCTTAGATAATTAAGTTGAACCCACGCGTACTCTAATCAAGCGGCCGTCTGGAACCACAACATAAATCTAGGCATTAAACACTTTGGTTTTTTACCATTCACTGAATAGCTTCTGTTGATTTGATTGTTTTGTAACAACTATGTACAAATTTTATTATTTTTATTATATGTATATGTATACCTAAATCAGCAATTTAAACTTTAATATAAA
>WYDF02314885.1:0-14759 GCA_009867245.2 Adranes taylori
GATTTTGCTAATTTCATTTTTGTAATATTCCTAACCATCCGGATAAGGTTCTTGCGGAGAGAAAATTTGGAAAAGTTGCCTGGAAAATTGGAAAATTCGGGAAAACTGATATATATATATAAATCAATGTATGTTTTTATGTATGTCCTCTATGTCTAACTACACCATCCATCCAATCGACATGAAACTTTAGGAATTTGTTGACTACACTGCCGGGAAGGTTTCTGTAAAAATTGGTTCTATGAAATTTTATACTGAAGCAAAGATACAGCCTCCGCAATGTTTCCCCAACAATTCGGCCATGTCAGCATTTCATATCAGACTGAGATTCATTTCATATCAGACTAAATCACAGCGAAGCGTGGCCGGGTTTAGCTAGTATATATATATATACATGTATATATATATATATATATATATATATATATATATGTATTACGGAAGCATATTTCTTTCGGAGTAAAATTTTTTTAATTTTTATTGAGTAGTTAAGGCCAACTTCACACCAGTAAGTTTTTCTTCTTTCATCGTTTCATGTTTTTAAAAAGAGATGGCTGAATGGCAACGGAGCTGGGATGCATCTTCAAAAGGCTGTTAGACACAGAAAAAGAGAGTCCACAGTGCGAGACATGTGGAAACAGGGGAGTAGACGCTGAGCACACTTTGCTATACTGTCGGACATGGTCGAGGTAACGAGAAAAAATGGAAAGGTTAGTAAGCAAGATAGATCGGAGTACTGTTGCGAGACGCTCAGTTTAATGCAACAAAACCATAATGCAGGTGCCAGAGGAGGAAATCAGGTACATTTGTTAGTAACCAGCAATTACGAGACAACAAAAGAGGTAGAAAATATGTAAAATTACGAACAGCAGTACAAAATTTAAGATTTAAACGCTATAAACTTTCAACCAAGAAACATAGTTTATTATTGAGAATCGTGTAAATGTACTAAGATTCGATATAAGTTCCACAAAATTATATGAATTTGTGAAATCAGTCTCACACCATAAGTAACCAAAACTTTCATAACCCATATTTTTGCTCAGTGTTAAATAATTATTATAGTTCAATGAATATTACAATGTACGTAATTCAATTTGATGACATCGAACGTGATTGCTGTTGTTTAATTTCTCTTAATTCCTGAATTTAATATTCATTTGTTATACCTGATTCGAAAATTCTTTTCCTCTGGCAACTTCAGTGTACCCTTCTTTCTATAAACATTTAAATAAAACTGACTGTCTCAGAACTGCTGTTTGTTTTGTTTTTCGTCTGGCAACTGCTGTACATCAGATAGATAGCCTCGAAAAGCTAGGCGAAATGATGCTACGGAATAAGGATTCGTGGAATGCCGTGGAGTCATACAGTAGAGAGGTGATGAAAGAAAAACCAGAAGCAGTGCTCCTACTGAAAACTGAAAGACGATCAATTATTGAACTGAGGAAGAAATTGTGCTATACATAAGCGACTACAACATCATTCCACTCCCCCAATGAGATGCATATGCGGTACCAGGGGCTTGACAGAGTCATCGAGGAAAGGGTTTACGGGGTATGACCCTGACTATGGCTGGGGTGAGTGCCCCAGTACTTAATGCACTAGATGCACGTAAGCCAGCATGAGGTCTGCCTAAACACATTTCTAAACCTCGATAAAAAAATCTCCTTATTCTCTACACTAGTTTTGAAACCTACTGCTTCACTGTTTATTAAGTCCAATATTATCGGCAACCCGCACACACTATTACGCGCGATTACAGCCACGCCCCCTCATGGCTGTCCTACCCGATCTTTCTAAAAGATATAACTGCATTGGCATGGTTTTATGAGTTTAAGGTATGGTTTTACGATAGGTTCTAACCCCAAACCCGTTTGGGTGCGCCAGTGTGTGTAATCAGGCTTCCTGCCAGAGGGCAAGCAGTCAACAAAGAGTACTACTTAAATAGGTGAAAATATTTGTATCAAGAGACCCGAACAATTCATGGCACCACCATAATGCCCTCACATAAGCAGGGGCGGTTTTGAATCTATTTGACCGATTTTATCAAATTGGGCCTCTAACCTTAAAGAGCCTCTAAGCTTAACTTGCCATTTGAAGCTTTCTTGTATTATACGAAGAATGAAATGCTAATACTGAAATGAAGAATGTGAAATTTTTATTCCTTGAAGTATTAGTTTGTATTGCATATTGTATAAATAGAAAATTGTCATCATGTTACTTTGATAGTGTTAGAGCTATTTGTTATCAGTTTGAAGTATAGAATGAATCTATGGTAAAAGCAGAAGCTGAATTTTCAACAGAGCATTTAAGACAACAAATTTTTAATTTCCATTTCTGTCTTATGACTATAATATGTTGATATGTAACACTTTTTAAAGTCAAATATGTATGCAAAATAAAACCAACAAGGCTTCATCAAAAGAGTAATGAAGCATGAAGTGAGAAGTTATTTGAACAACTATTGTCATGGCAAAGAATTTGTAGAAAGGAAGACTTTAATTATGTTATGGAAGGTGTAAATTCTGTTGGCTGAAGCTATTGAATTATCATTAGTTTATATCATTTAAAGAAAATACGTACAAGTGAAAGCATGTTTTCATATAAAACAAAAGATCTACCTTTAGATGATCCAAAGACAACACAAGACAATACAGTGCTTCAAATTGATCGGAATTAAGACAATGCCCATCAGATTTTGAAGCAGCTTTAATTCACCAGAATAAAACGATGAGGTAAAACAAAGACGTCGATGGCTACCTGTTGGCTGAAAAACTTGAAGCACTAAAAACTTTTCTTACTACCAGTATTAAACCGCATTCTTTGTTTGATTAAAACTTACTTAATGTCAATTTTACGAGAGAGACTAAACAATTTCGCAATGCTCTTTATAGAAAATGACATTGCTAAAACCATTGACCTTGAAAACATTTTGGGGGTTTTTCTAATAAAGATCAGGTACTTTCTTGATAGAATAATACTCCTTGACGGCAGGTAAGGAGTTTTTATATGTTCCAAATAGAAATATAAATTAAATATTTTATCACATATTAAAATTTAATTTAATATTTTTTTATATTTAGTATATTGTTAATAGTAACTATAATAACTATAAATTTTTTATAGTGACTATAAACGTTTGATTACTACAGCGCTATATGTAATACAAAATATGTAATGGCCTTATTTACCTTACAGTATCCTTTTGATTCAGCAAGTAAAATCCAACCAAATCAAAGATCCTAATCCTCAAATTTATTGGGATCTAAGTAATACGCCTTTAAGAAATCTTAATTTTGAAATACTTCGGTCAACATTGTTAGATATAATCCGCACTAACGTAAACGTACACTTGTCGCACACAGTAAAACTGGTACACAGCGCTAAGAGCCAGGTAAACACACTCGACCATACAAAACGGATACACGCGAAGCACCGTAGACAATTGTTAACAGGTAACACTCCTATGAAATGTCACAAATTCCAGGAGAACATTCCATCTACATAAGTACCACACAACATATTTTAACATTCGCTTGTTTATATCACAATTTGTAAATGAAGATGGCAATTTCTGGTATGTTAGATGACCTAATATGTTAATAACTCGATTTCTTGGGTTAGATAACGTGAAGGGTCGGAAATTTCATGGTTACAAATGCACAAACACATGGAACACGCATAGAGCGCAGTAGACCAATTCACGAATTTTGATGCTGATTTTAGTTCGTTCGTTGGTTGCTTGCTAGCTTCGTTTACCTGCCGTGCGCTGGTTCGGTCATCCACGTCACACGGGCAACCTATAGTAATGGTAGAGTGGTACTTGTGCGGTTACTACTTACGGTCTTATTTGGGTGGGGAAATCATACAAGTATGTTTAAGTACGATTGCTAGAAGCATATCCTAACACATTATACGTACGCGAGTATTTCGACAATATATACAGGGCCATGTAAAAAGACTAAACTGATTTCATTACGTAATATTTTATTAAAGAAAAGTTATCTGAAACTCCAATGAAGTCACTAGTATTGTACCCACAATTTCCTTATCTTTATTTCCTATCTTACAAGTGTTCAATGTGACCATCTCCTGCGACATAAGTAGCATCATTGCGATAAGAAGATTCTTCCTAGGCGCCTATTATGGCCATCGAGGTTTATGAATAATGGTGGAACGTAAACGCGATCTTTTACAGTTTACTACAAGAAAACTTACGCATGGGGTTTGGGGTTTGGGAATCTTCCGGCTAATCCATTACTGGAACACATTTACATTTAAACAAGCTGAGGTAATCAAGTGCCATTTGGGCACTTATACCAAAGCGTTGTGTTTGACAATACTGATGACATCAATACAACAAACCCTAGATTTTGTGTCAATATTACTTTTTGGCAGATAAAATTCTTGACGTAATTTGATATACCGATCAACTCTTAACAAGTTGTATGACTGGAACTTCTAATAGAATTTTAAGTTCATCTTCAAATGAAACTTGTCAAGGCTAGTTAGATGTATTTCATCGCCAGTTGCTTCATCAGTTGAAATGTTTGCCGATGGAAATGGAAATAGTTGATTCATCAAAGCAAGTCGCTAATTTAATAGAAGCTTTAGATAATGTTTTACTCAGATCCTATAGTATTCAATGAATTTATTAGATCCATGATGTCGCGATTAATTCTACTAATGATATGAGATACGTGAGAGAAGTTCAAACTGAGATAAGTTTGACTTATCAGTTAGTTTATTTCACTAAGTTTTCTCGCATAACATTAATAACAATGTAAGATATTCGTAAAGAAGTTCTTTATTGCTTATACCATTAAATACAACTTCAACTGGTTTCAACGCAAAGACCGATTTTAATAGTTTTAAGTTCCAATAAGTGAGAAACTGTTGGGCTTCCAGGCTAGCAGAAGGAAGCCATGAATATCTGACCACACATGGCAGAAGATTGAAGAATGAAGAGAGAAGAAAGTCCTGATAAATCAATGCAGAGATGAAAAGGTGCAACAGCGCCTCAGGAAACGGTATAATGAATTTCATCGGCAAGTAAAAAGATCCGCAATAGCTGATAGAGGGAAACAGGTGAACCAGCTTGCAGAAAGGACTCGGGAGGCAACAGATAGGGGAAACTCAAAAGAGTAGTATGGAATCACCAAGAAGCTTTCCCGGAAATACTTTAACAATAGCAAGCCAGTGTACTCGATGGATGGCAAGCGGTTGACCAACAGTGAAGAACAGTTGAAGCGCTGAAGGGAACACTTCAGTGACGTACTCAATAGGACGCTGGCTCAACAGGAGGAACTAAAACAACAGGTAATGCCTGAACTTCAAATCAGCAGTCACCCTCCCAGGAGTGTAATCAAGGCTCTAGAAACTGTAGAACTGGAAAAGCAGCTTGGGTGGACAATTTCGTGACAGAGGTGCTCAAGGCCGACGATGAGATACCAACGAATATGCTTCAGCCAATGTTCTAAGACATTTGGGACACAGAAGCCATCCCAGAAAAGTGGAAGAAGGGGATCCTTATCAAACTACCCAAGAAAGGAGACCTAACGGATTACAACAATTGACGTGGTGTCACACTCATGTCACTACCTAGCAAAGTGTTTTCAAGGATACTCCTCCACCGTATTAGAATGCCATTGGATGGAAAGTTCAAGGAGGGAAAGTAGATCATGTAAGGACCAGATTAACATCTTGAGGATCATCATCGAGCAATTCATAGAGTACCGGTCTCCTCTATATCTGGCGTTTGTCGACTTTGTAACGGCTTTTGACAGTGTCCAGCGCGAAACCATCCCGTAAACAATGCAGAACTATGGAATTCCACCAAATTTCATCAAAGTTGGGAAAATGATGTACAGACGATATACTTGCCAAGTGAAACATGATGACAGTCTCTCAGAGCCGTTTAACAAGAGCTCAGCGTGAACTACAAAAACAAGACGGCACTGGCCTTGGAAGAAGAGATTGAACAAATGGAAAACTTTTGCTACCTAGGCCGCATTGAATCCAATAGCGGAGGCACGACAGAGGACTTTGAAAACAGAATATAAAAAGTCAAAGGGGGGCTTCGCCCAGCTACGACTAGTGTGAAGTTCTCGTGAATTATTGCTGAAGAGAAAGCTTAAGATTGTTGACTCGAACGTGAAGTCTATTTTCCTTTATGGGTGTCAGACTTGGTAGGTGACAATGGAGATCACATGGAGAAAAATTTTCTTACTAGAATGCTTGAGAGTTATACTAAATGCTTGAGAGCTGTACTAAATGCTTGAGAGCTATACTAGGAGTACGCTGGCCAAATGTTATTTCTAAAGAAGCACTCTGGCAGCGCACCCTAGAGCGGAAGGTTGAGATCGTCATAAAGAGCGGAAATGGAGATGGATCAGCCACACTTTGAGAAGAGGTTCATAACACATTCCAAAGCAGGCCCTGGACTGGAACCCCCAAGGAGGCAGGCGAAGAGGGAGAACGAAAACGACGTGACGCCGGACCATCGATTCGAAGGTGGCAGCTATTGGCAGGTTCTGGACAAACATCAAGGGAACGGCAGCAAACAGGGTCAGATGGAGAGTTCAAGTGTGTAGGCTATGCTACACACATGTGTAATAGGAACTAAGTCAAGTCAATAGTTGCTCAGATCCTAATCCAACAGCTTTCTTACTAATATCGTATAAATTAAAAAGATTTCATAAATTTTTAGAATTCTGGTGTAAAAATGAAACGAATTTTTTTTAAATTTCATTGTACAACCTCAAATGCGCCTTTTTCTAATTTTATCATAACGCATGCTTTATTTATCACCTATGGAGGCAACAGTAAATTTGACCAAAAGATTTGAGATGTTTTTCGATGAATTTATTTATGTATTTATTAGTTTTTTTAATCGCAACTCCCAAAAATTCAGATAAATCCAAGATACATAGATCCATTTTAGTGAAACAATATGAAGGTTCATGTTGAGAAATTGACAATTACCAATATTGTTCAGTCATCCAAAATAATTTAAAAAAATTTTTATTGTAAACAAATACATGAAAGTTTTTTGATACCGATTTTTTTTAATTCTTTTTTAATATCGTTCATGACTTGCTGTTTCATTGTTTCTATAAAACTATGAATCAGAGCTATTACAGATCATTCATCAACTAGAAGTTTCATACCTCTTGCAGACAAACATGCAGGAAATGTTTGCATGCTCAAAGCTGGTTGAGTTTAATTCGTGCTTGGAGTCCCCGAAAATTGCTCAAAGTCATTAAGCTTTGAGTTACAATGTAGGGAACTCTGCCCGATGTAGGATTTGGGAAGATCCCAAACCCTACATCGGCCAGAGTTTTTGACCTTTTGCTTTGATAATATTGGTTTTGTAGACTCGCTTCTCGCTCTAGTCTTATTGTTGTTGCATATTAATTTAATTACCTACGTTGTCCAGGGGAAATTATTTAAATAGAAATTTTAATATTTCTATATACTGAAACATAACATATTATCCTAAATATCTTTTAACTAGTTAATTACTCTAAACAAATAAACTGGCCATTTTAATTTAATTAAATAGCAATCGTATGCTACTGGAAAGCAACCAGTTTAATAATATTTAAATAGAAATGGGTAGAGTATATAATAACGCTCACAATTTACGAGAGACGCAGTAATGGTAAGAGAGAGAGAGCTATGTATTTATGTTTATGCAACGGGGAGATGTTTATGCAACGAACTAATATGCAATGAGAAAAGTCGTAATAAAAATCATAACAATTATTTTGTTGTTGATTTTATTATCTATTGTAACGCACACACATAGGCGGTGAGATATGAAAGATGAAAGCAACAGACATAAATAATCTTATTTAATTTATGCCTATTGGCCCGTTACCGTGTGGAAACTTCTATGGCCTCATTAATTTGTGCGACGACCGTACCAAGGAATCAATGATCATGTGAACCGCGTCATAGAGTCCGTATCGTAGAATAAGAAGGTCTGTGAAGGCTCAAGGCCCTTTATATACCGCGTAGTTGTGCATATTAAAATTGAACTGTCATTTTTTGAACTCGAAGCCACAGCGGCATCCACCAGCGACCAGTCAGACGGGGAGTAAGCAGAGCAGCGCAGCAGCACTCGTTGAAACAGTAAGCATTCGGTGAGCGTTTTCATATATTTTGCATTGATCTATTGTTCAATTGTAATGGAAGCTTCTCTCTCTCCTTCTTCATTTCCTACATTACTGGAGTTTATATGTGTGTATTGCTAGACAAGCGTTAACCACGACTACTCTTGTTCACTCAGGTGATGATAGCACAAAGCATCAACCGCCGTGTTATTGTAGCTTGTAGCTTATTCCTTCTCACGCCATTTTGCTAGAGTGTATATGACTAGACAAGTGTTAACTGCGATTAATCTTATTCACTCAGGTGACAATAGCACCAAGCATCAACCGCTTTGTTATTGTGGACTATAGTTGTTTCCTTAGTATCCCGGTCACCAGTATCATCTGAGTTATTGTGTTAATAGAACCCCCACCCCTTACCAGTATAGGTGTTGTGTTTACATGCCTTAGACGTATTCACGCTTACACGTTTTCTATGCACAGCGTAATAACTGATTGCTAGATTATTTACATTATTTGATTAAATATTTGCTTACCATTAGTGATGTCCTACTGTTTATTCTGGACATTTAATTTTAACCTATAATTGTGCATTTCTTTCTTGGTTTATATTTTATGTGATGATCAATAGACGGTTTTTCTTAAACCTTTTATGCTGTTTTACTACTTAGTTAGTAAGTTTAATTATAGCTTCTATCAAGAACGTGAACTTCTGGTTACTTATCAGACTGAAAGCTCCCTGAGCCCTCGGTAAGCCACTGAGAACCGGAGGGACAACAACGTCAATTCCAGCCTACGGACTTACGCTAAACGGACCTGGCGCCTGAGTAGCACGTTTCCATAGGATAGGAAGATTCTATAGTATTAAAATATTAGTTTGCGTCATTTGTCATTATCGCCAAGATTCCCCATTAGCAGCGTCGCGTGTGGGAGTTCCGTTACCACGTTACAATAGCGTTTATTAAAAATATTATTTCTCATCACTTTGCTTTAAGAAAGGAAAATAAATTTTACCAATTTATATTAAGCTACTTAAAATCACGAAAAATATGGTTTTAAGAAAACAATGGAAATTACTGTTTATTCTTATTTGTTTATTCTGTTTATTCTAATTTAAAATGTGTGTAACAGGAAAGTAACATTGATGGTTGATTATTTTGAACTCCGGAAGTTATCAAAATATGCATTTTGCTTGTTTAAATGAAAATGTGCCCTTCAAATGCATTGGTGGAAGGGATACCATGAGCTTTATTTTTGTGTTTGGCCTGCGAGATTCCCAGATCTTACCATGTGTTACTTGTTCTACCGCGGATATGTAAAAGATCGCTATATGTTCCAGCCCTACCCGCTAACCCCAATGAGCGTAAACATTAAATAACAACAGCGTGCAACTCAGCGGATCGTGATATGCTGATACGCGCTTGAGAGAGATTCTCTTAGCGCCTTACTAAGAGTGGAAATAAAAGTTGATTGTGAGTAAAATACTTGGGAATTTTGTATAAAATTTCCAAGTGCGTTATGAAATCAATTCATTTTTTTTTTTTAATAATTCTGTATATAAAAGATCTTCTAACTTCCATTATATGAAAGTTGTAGTAGCGATACCCTCCACGACTTTTAATTTTTAATTATGAATGATGGGAGAGTATAATAATCAAAAACGTAACGCTATATCTTATAAAAAATTTATATTAGCGGCTTACAAAAATTGAATAGATGAGGGAGAAAACTCGGAAACTACAAATGAGATTGCAGATTATTGGATGTTTTGTTATTACATACTTTAAAATCGATGAGTCTAGATAATGTATGTAAACCTATGGCGAAAGTTTATAAACAATTCCCTTGAGGCGAAACTGACGAAACAAGCACGCACACACATGTCGATATTAGCGTTTTTCCACCTGTTAACCGCGTTCCGGTCATATAATTTGCAAAAGTAGGTGTGTAAGTATGCTGTCGTTTAATTTCCAGACTGCGCTTTTATTAAATACGTATTGCTCATTCTTGCAGTATAAAAATATCTACACTATTTTGAATCATTTGTGAATGGGTCCACCACCCAATCTTTCATGTTAGTCAAAAGTTTTACTATGTACTGTATAAAATTATTGCTCATTCTTGCAGTATAAAAATATCTACACTATTTTGAATCATTTGTGAATGGGTCCACCACCCAATCTTTCATGTTAGTCAAAAGTTTTACTATGTACTGTATAAAATTAAGATTGATCTATTTAATTTTTATGTCATCTTGTAACTTGTCAGTTAAATTCTATTAGCTCAATTGTTGTTTAGGGTAATAAACGATTAGCATAGAAACGCGCAGCTGTAATCACACCAAAAATATACCATGTACGTCTTTGAATTTAATATTTTGCCAACTATGGTAACGTTTTTGTTCGACATCATAAAATAGTAAATATTAAGTGTATTCAAATGTTTACTTAAATCTAATTTTAACCTTTGGAGGGCATCGCGGGGTCCTGTAGATATTTCTTTTTGTTTTATGTAGGAAGTGGAGAAACCTTCAAAAAGCGAAAGATGTCCGTGTATCCAATAGTGTGGGATTCCTACCCTAACTAAAACTCTACTCCCTGTTAGGATTGTATATTGTTGGGAGATTGGAGAGTTTGTTTGAAGGAGGCTTTAGAATTTATCATCCTCTTCAGCCTGGAACTGGTAGTGAGTGGAATGCTTTTAGAAATTATGGTAAACTGATAGCTTGCAGATAAGATATATGCTATAGCATTCGCTTTACAGCCAAGGGAACCTGCAAAAACCTTGACAACAGCATGATCAACTGATGAGAGAGTTGGGTTTAGTGGAGTGAGCAGGGGGAGGGGGGGGGTCTTGTAGACCCCACACCTTTCTTAAATAGCGGTCGCTTTCAAATAAATAGACATATTACAGTATGGCAGAAAATAGTAATTATTCGCAACGTCCTTTGACTGAGCAAGAGTTACAATACGAAGTAAATAAACTTTATTTAAAAAAGTTGAGGAAGATTATTTCGCCGGAGATGAGATAGATGACGAGTTCGATTATTTAGAAGAACAATAAGCTTCTGGAAATGAACAAAGCGATGTAGATCTACCAGAAAAAATACAACCAACTCCACATACCACCAATCCACACAACCAATACAACCAACTCCATACAACCAACATTGCCAATCGATTACCAATGGTGAAAGGCAAAAATGGTTATAAATGGAGTACTCAGCAATCTGGAACAGGGCCAGACGACCACAGGAAAAAGGTGATGCCAAGAATGTCAGAACTCCACTGGAGGCATAGTCCCTTTTATTGGGCCAACAAATTTTAGATAAAGTTGTTCTGCATACAGAAATATGCGGTTTTCACTAAAATATTGCACGGTAGTACAAGTTTTGTTTGAACAGATTCAATTTTTTCTATCGATTTCGATTACGTCACATCAAAAATGGCGGATTTTTGACAATCTTTTGGTTGACTTTTTTAATAAAACACCCAATTTTTTTCTCTACTTTGAAAGAACTGACCTTCACCTATCCAGCGATGCAAGGTTTTTCAAAATCGGTTAGCTAATGACTGAGTAATTCATTTTTAAAATGAGAGATGCAAAGTAGAAATTACGTAACAGAACATCAAGTTGCTTAGTTAATTTTCGAGCAATGATTTTATTTTATTTTCGGTTAAAAAAAAGTGAAAAGGAGTGCATCGAAGATTTCTAAATTGCCCTTGGTGAAGAGGCACCTTCAAGGACAACTGTCTTTCGATGGTACCAAGAGTTTAAATTTGGCCGCAGTTGCATTAGTGATGAATTTCATAAAGGTCAACCAATGACGTCGAAAACTGCTGAAAACATTGATGCTGTACGAAATATGATAATGTCAGATCGTCATGTTACGTATAGAGAAATTGAGTCACACTTAGGCTTCAGTATGAAATAAATTAATGAAATTTTACATCATCAGTTAGGTGGTAAAAAAATATGTTCCCGTTGGATCCCTCATAATTTAACTGAAGCTCAGAAAGAGGCTCGTGTGAACTAGTGTAAAGAAATGCTTAAACGATTCGACTCAGAGAGATCAAATTTGATCTACGACATTACTACTGGTGACGAAGGTTGGATCTATGAACCAGAAACAAAACAGCAGTCAACTGTTTGGATGTTTGAAGATGAAATCAAACCCCCAAAAGTCACTCGCTGCCGCAGTGTTTCTAAGAACAGGGTAGCTTGTTATTCCACTTGAAAATCTTAGAACTGTTAATGCAGAATGGTATACATCCATTTGTTTACCATAAGTTATCACTGAATTACGAAAAACAAATAGAACGCGACGCATCATTCTGCACCATGACAATGCCAGTTCCCATAGTATGCAACAAACAGTAGACTATTTGAGCAGTCAAAACGACTTCTTTATTTTCCCAAAAATAAAAAACGACTACGTGGCAAATGATTTTCATCTCCAGAAGATGCAGTAGAAGCGTTTCAAAATGAGATTTCAAGTGTACCATCTTGTGAGTGGCAAAAATGCTTTGATGATTCGTTTATTCGCATGAAAAAATGTACAGAGTGTAAAAGGGACTATTTTGAAAAGCTATAAAGTATTATTTTAATTCTAGATGTTTTTGTCTTCTTCTATCCCGAAATTATAACATCAGCCCTCTAACATTAAAGTCTACAGAATAGGGACTCAATTCTAACGAATACGGACTAAAATTTATTACAGTCTTATCCTATTTTTTTTATTACATTTTCATTTTTTATTTATTTTTCATCTCTGTATTAAAAGTTATCATTTCTAAATTTCAATCTAACGAGGTGTAGTATTTCTGACAAGTATGAATTACACTTAGACTTATATATGGAATTACTAACAGTTAATAATCAATTTTATCGATGAACATTATTTCTTCATTTGGAATTGCGTATATGTGAAGCCCAAACCTGCAAACTATTCGTTTTATAGCATTACTTGAAGCATATATACAATATATACTACCAACTATACAGACTTGTACATTACGTTGCATATGATTGAGTATTATATCAGGCCAATGGATTCGAAATAAATATAAAAGTATTATTTACGTCTTTGAAAAAATAACCCCAATCGGGAATAAATTGAACCCGAAACTCTCCATTTCCGGTCGAGTGTTCTATCCATTTAAACTATGAGGATGATAAATTCAAAGAACAAACAATCGCTATATGTGCTATAGCCCGCTTTAGACGAGTCAATAATTGAATCAAGAAATGAATCAAATGGGAGAAGTTTTGCACGTCCAAGAATTTGACAATTTGGTAAATATTTCTGTTTTACAGTGACTCAATATTTAATTCAAGATTAGCTTCAATATTCTGATAAAAGTTAGGTTTTACTGAAAGGTAAAATTTTAATTAGTTCCATTGTTCTCTAGACCGAATTGATGATTTAGATTCTTTGGTATTGGATAATATTATACGTCTTAGATGTTACAGCTCGTACAAATACCCGAATAAATTAATAGTATCATGAATGAACAAAGTTCAGCATCTGTATGCCTATAATGCTTCGTAATGCTGGGGAGAAAAACAAACGCCGTCGCAATAGACAGTGGCAATCAAAACTATAGCTAAATAGGCGTTTAGAGGGACAAAGTATATAAAACATGCTACAGAATGAGCTCCTGGTTGAAGATTTATGTTGTTATTCGAACTTTTTGAGAATGATCCCAGATTACTATGATATATTAGTAGTGCAATCTCGCCCTATGTTAATAAAGTTGATACAAATATGCGTGAAGCAATTTCTGTCAATAAAAGGTGAATATAAGGTGCACTGAACATTGAAATCATTAATATTTTGTATTTGTACAACGCATATTGTAGCATCTATTTTATAGTGTTCGATATAATGACACTGACGTTACGTTTTAGTAACCGGTGAGTCATATAAATCACTTATGTATGCTACATGAATCCACTATTAGTATAATTGTACCAGAAGTTTGTGAGCTATATATAAATTTCTTAAAGGAAATTATTTAAAAGTCAGTATGCGTGCGACTGAGATTTATATTTTGTCAAAAAGTTACTATTTCAATTTTAGATGCCAGCAACAATAGAGGAGTGGCTTCAAATTAGTAAAGAATTTTACGACTTGTGACAATTTCCTAATTGCATAGGGACACTTGATGGTAAACATATCAAGTTTTCCCCACCACGAAGATCTGAATCTTACTATTTCAATTATAAAGATTTCCACAGCATTGTCCTCCTTGCTTTGGTTGACGCTAATTATAGATTTATTTATATCAATATTGGACTAAATGGAAGAATAAGCGACGGTGGAATTCTTAGAGAAAGTAGTCTAGCAGTTGGGCTTAAACATGATGCTTTACATTTACCAAAAGATAAGTGTTTACCCCACCGTAATACACCACATCCTTACGTAACAGTGGTAGATGACGCATTTCCGTTATCGAAATATATTCTGGAACCATTTTCTCAAAGAGATTTAACTGGTGATAAGGAATATTTTAATTATAGATTGTCTCGTTGTCGAAAATGCGTTTGGGATATTAGTATACAGATTTCGAGTGTTTTTAACCACTATAAACTTAAGCCCAGAAAAAGTAGAAAACATAACTCTAGCGGCGTGTGCTTTACACA
>WYDF02314896.1:0-14759 GCA_009867245.2 Adranes taylori
TTTAATACATGATTTTTATTGCATACTTGAAGGTTTAGAAGTTATTTTGTATACTAAAATCATGATTTCTGTCTAAGATGTGCTCAGCAAATTGACTTTTTCCATTGTTAAGCCCGATGGAGTTGAAATGCTTTATCATCCTTACTTTGAAATTTATTTAAGTTAGTAAACTCACATAAAAAGAGTCACAGGTATTGCATTTGAGTCACAGATTATTTTAGTAATATACAGATTACTTTGTATCTGTATGTTGCTTATAATAAATATATTTATAGAATTTTTTTCGAACGTAAAGCGATTCTGGTTTCACCTATTATTTATAAAGGATCTTCAACATCTACTTTTAGTAAAAGAAAGCCACGTCCTTCCGCGCTACGCTACAAGCTGGGCTGATGGAAGAATTGAAAATTTGTATTATGCATAATAACTTTTTGAATGCAACTCACTTTATAAGTAAGCAGATGAAATGGGTAAGTGACGATTTGTATCAGATGATGATATATTTGTATTACAATACTTTAATGAGAAGAATTTTGTCATTGGAGCCCTTATGGCAAAATGGCCTATTATGTATAAATGATCTTCAGCATCTTCTTATAGTAGCATCAGACGCAAAGTTTGGAAAGATACGTCCATTCTCGCTACGCTACAAACCAGTCTGATGAAAGAATACACAATTTGTATTATGAATATTAACTTTTTGAATTCAATTCACATTACATATAGGTAGATGAAATGGGTAAGGGATGATATGTATGAATTAATGCTATATACATATTACAATACCATAATGAGAAGAATTATGTGAGATAAGGCAACATTGACAGATATAATAGATATTATAAAATGAAGGCGGACAATTTTGCCATTGGAACCCTTAACCACGTTCATGCGGAAATGTCCACACAGCTTATATAAATCGAATGTTAAGTGATACTGGTTTTATAGCCACCAAGCCATATATTATTAATTTTACTAGGTAAGTAAGATCAGCTGTCAGAACAAATGTCTTAAAAACGACTTGTACAAGATGTACAAGATTTAGTCATTTCACCTACTATAAATAAAGGATCTTCAGGCTATTCTTATAGTAGCATCAGGCGCAACGTTTAGAAAACCACGTCCTTCCTCGCTACGCTACAAGCTGGGCTGATGAAAGAATTGAAAATTTGTATTTTGAATGCAACTCACATTACATATAGGTAGATGAAATGGGTAAGTGACGATTTGTATCAATTGATGTTTTTTTTTTACTAACATACATAGTAGTAGTTTCTAGTGCATTTTAGGAGCAATTGAGGAACTCAAGAGGTATAATTTGGTCTTCTTGTGTTTAGTTGTCTATTGTATGATTGGATTCAAGTATTCACTACTCTCTCCTTTCTACAACCACGTATTTGTAGCAAGAGTCGCGATTTCTCCTTTTCACTGTCAAAACAAAGTTCGCATCTTTCTTACTTATTATGATATGTTTGATGGAGAAGTAAATGTTTAGGACGCAGATTTATTGTGCGTTCTTCGAATAAAGATAATATGTTTTACCTAGAGCTCTGATTATAACAATTGCAAATGCTAATTAAGATCCAATTTATCAAAATAAGCGAAGAGACATTGAAAAGAGCACTGAACTGATTGAAAAATGCTGATGTAGTAATACGCGAAGAATGTGCCGGCATTAATGAACTGTAGAAAGGACAACAAAATCTAAGCGAATATCAGATTACCGAGAAAGCCGAGGAGTTATATTTAAAGGTCCTATTGCAGCAAAGAAGCTTAATTTATTTACATCATGAACTTCTGCCTTCTGTTGTGGTTACTATTGCGAAAATTGTCTTGTACCATTTGATAATAAAGACAAACGCAGATGCAGAGCTATATGTCCATCGTGATCTCCGCCTGAAGATGACATTCATGGCGATATTTGCAATAAAAAAATTGGAAGGTATTATTTGCTTTGAAAATCATTAAAGATCATCATCTAAAAACACCTCGCTAAGTGGCAATATGAAGCGAAGCAAATAAGTTTTGAAGCAAATAATACTTCAAAACATGCAAAACCATTAAGGAGCATACATGTAATGAGACTTTCAGAAAATCTGTAGAAAATCACACCAAGGAGAACATTTGTATTTTATGAGCATAATTATGGTCTGCCAGGATTGATTGATACACTTTTTGTTTTCTATAATTTGGAGAGCAAACAGGAAGAATGTATTGTTAAAAATGCGAGAATGCATATAACAATTTTTTGCGCTTCTGCGCAGAAATGTGACAAATCTATTGAAATCTCTGAAGCGAAGCTTTGTCTTAAATACGGAGTCAAACATCAAGCATTCTAAAGAAATAAATGTGTTGAACGCTCTATGCACTATATATTGAACGTGCAAAAATTATCTAAAAGGATCATTGTCATTTGTCATAATGGCCAAGCATTGACCCGTCAATTTATATTACGATATGGATTAGAAGAAACCGATTTAAAACCGCAATTTATTATGCAAGGAACATAGTTCTTGCTATTTAAATTATACAATGTGAAGTTTATTGACTCTCTAATCTACTTTCTAAACTACTAGCGTTATCAAAATTACCTAGAGCATTTAATCTTCGTTATGTATTCAAAAAAGGCTACATTCCACAGTTATTCAACACTCTACAAAACGAAAATTATATTGGTATTCTACCAACTAAAGAATTTCATGATTGCGATAGGATGAACCAAGACGATAGAGCAAAATTTTTGAAATGGCATGAACAACATAAAAACGATGGTTTCAATATGAAAACCAAAATTGTTGAATTCTGTACAAGCCTCGTAGACATAATAATAATGGCTTGTCTAAAGTTTAGACACATGTTTCTGAATGAATGCAATGTTTGTCCTTTCATAAAAGTGGGCACGATTGCTTTTGCATGTAGTGAAGAATGCAGACGAAATTATTAGGTATAATACGTAGAAATGGATATCGTTGGCACTATAATCAATCAAAAGCTGCAACTAAATGGCTCATTTACAAAGAAAATAATAGAAATAAAACAATTTATCATGCAGCGAAAGAAAAGTCCATTGGTTTACAATAAACAAATAGACTAATATAATGCAATGCTGTTCCACCAAATGTATTACATAATCATGTGTTACTAGTCAAGATGAATAATAAGCTAATGTTTGTGCTTTGTCGGACATGCGATAAATGTCAAATAAAAATTGTAATCATAACGACGAGGAACGAGCGTTAATATCTATATGGATAATCGACGAAAATAATAAAGCTATTTTGTTAGGTTACAATATATTGGATATATATGACATTTGAAAATATCATACTCGACAATAAAAAAGAAAAGAAAAAAGCAGTGATGGATTATTTACTGCAATGACGCATCAATTTATTAATGTAAAACAACATGGATATGGATGGCTAAGTAGTTGTACATCCGATACATTACCTCAACAGTGTATTGAAGGTTTTTAGAGTGCGGAGAATGTTCAATTGGTAGCTACTAAAATTCTAAACAACTCTGGTCTCAGGCCATTAGCTAAACTCATTCTTAATTCGATCTGGAGGAAACTTGGTAAGAGAGAACAACCAGAATTAGCTATTATAAATCAACTGCAAGCACTGTAACAGCTCCTTTTCAGCCTTATATTAACCGTACATACTATTTTTCCTATTAGAACAACGACCATCTGGATGGCATCCAGTAGTTGTACATCCGATACCTTACATCAAGAGTGTATTGAAGATTTTAAAAGTGCAGAGATTGTTCAATTGAAAAGTACTGAAAATTTAAACTCTGGTCTCAGGTACTTAGATAAACTCATACTAAATTCGTTCTGGAGGAAGCTGAATCGAAGAGAGAACCAAACAAAAGTAGCTATTATATATCAACCGCAAGTCTCTAGTAGCATATTTTCAGTCCTGTATTAACCGTTAATAGTATTATACCCACTAATAATAGAACACTAGTAGACAATTACGAATTTACTAAGAAAACTTGTGAAGTTCTTTCCATTATTAATGTCTGTAAAGTCTCGTACGTCACTATACATAGGATCGTCTTAAACTCTATTTATATATGGAATAGTTTAGAGAACGAGCATTGTACTATGATACAGATTCGGTGATCTATGTATACCAAAAAGGTGAATATGATCCTCCAACTTGTAAATGTATCGGATGTATGACTGACGACGTAGAAATATATACATTCTTGGAATTTACATTCATGAATTTGTTAGCGGCAGACTCAAGAATGGGATCGACTATAGACGAAAAACGTGTGGCTACATTTCGTAGATAATCTCAATAAAAAATTTCAAACTGTTTATATATATATATATATATATATATATATATATATAACTAACAAACCCGGCAAACGTTTTTTGCTCCTTACCTGGCCCCCATATTTGCCTAAGGGCCGTACAGCTTCGCTGTCCGCATTGCTGTCTGATAGAAATGGCTTAATTGCCACGGCTGTGCCGCGGCCAGCGACATACTCTAATTGCCCACTTTGCCGCAGGAAATGACATGGTCTTGTTGTCGCGGATTTCCAGCAGGCAACGACATGGGCTTGTTGTCGCGGCTTCGCCATGGCCTAATCCCGGTGTCTCCTGTAGCGGGTTATAACAAAGTGGATAGCATAAAAATATTCTTCGTACTCAAATACCTAATAAATTTTCAAGACTATGGACGAAGTAGAAGTTTGTGGCTGCAGCGCCTTCCAGTGGCGCGTTACAACAAAGTGGATAGCATAAAAATATTGTTCGTACTCAAATACCTATGTACATCAATTTTCATGGCGATTGGTTGAATTATGCAAAACTTGATGTACTGCAGTGTCATCTAGTGGCGAGTTACAACAAAGTGGATAGCATAGAAATATTCTTCGTATTCAAATACCTAATAAATTTTCAAGACTATGGGCGACGTACAAGTTGATGGCTGCAGCACCTTCCAGTGGCGAATTACAACAAAGTGGCTGGCATAGAAATATTCCTCGAAGTCAAAAACCTATGTATATAATTTTTAACGGCAATCAGTTGAACGGCGTAGAAGTTGATGTTCTGCAACCCGGCCCACGCCGTGCAGGTGTGCAGGTTGTACACCGCACAAAGGCGCCTAAAGTAGAAGGGCGCTTTTTCCCCAATTTTAGAAAAATATTTTTTTAACTGATGACCTTTTTTTAGGTTATCCAATGTATTTCCGTTACGTTGCTATTATTATATTTATTGAATAATGTGTGTATGTGCTATTTTATTTTATAAACTAGTCCTGTATTGTAAAAAACGCCAAAGATACTAAGATATTGCACAGAGACGCCCCATATCCTCGGTGAGGTACAGGCTGTAAAGCCATCTAGTGGCGAGTTCAACAAAGTGGATAAAATTCTTTTGCAATGATATCAAGCAGCCCCCAAGTCATTCAAAATGAGTCATCAAAGAAACTGACCAAGAGTATGCAGATTCTGGACCTCATGAATTTCATATGGAAGGGTGTGTCCCATTGCCGCCATGGCATAATTATTTGTCATACCCACGATATCAATGACGACACTATTACTGTACGTAGGTCAAGGCATCGGAGTCTGTTTGTGTGGCAGAGCCTTCACCTTAACTTTTACCTTAACACTTAATACCTATCGCTTTTATCCAAAGCGTTGGAGTTCGACGAAGATTTACCGGTGCACTCTATTTCTAGTGAGGACCTCCAGCTCTGCAAAAGTTTTTCCTTCCTTCTTTACCTCTTCATCTACAATACTTCCCTATTATGTTTTTGGTCTTCCACGTTTCCTTTTTCCCTGCGGATTCCAGAACAAAACTTGTCTCTCCAAAGCATCTTGTTTTTTTTCGGAGCGTATGACCAATCCACCTCCATGTTCTTTTCCTGATTTACATCGCGATGGATGCCTTCTTCCGTTTGTTCCAAAGGAAGGAGGAATCATTTTCATCATTTTCATAAGAATTTTCATTAGATATCACATTTGGTCAGAAGATGCGGAAAATTTTTCTGACTCATCTATTCCGCAAGACCTGCAAAACAACTGATAATTTTGGACTTGACCTTACAATTCGGACAACCTTAAAAGAGCCGTAACCGTGATCTTATCTAGTATTTTATTCTAATTACCATAAAAAGCCAATTAATTCAAAAGAAAACTGTTATGAATTGCCACTAATTTAAAGTACTTCCATGAATAAAATTAACTAAGTAATTTTTATTTGAACTTTACAAGATATTTTTGTTAAAATTCTTTTTTATAAAGCTTCCTGATGTAGCTTACTGAAGTTTCATTGATTGTGATATTGACTATTTTGTTCCATTTCATATTTTGTTGTTAGAAACATCTTGATCTTTGGGAGTAAGCTGCTGTGGCGAGCGTCAGCAACTCGCGCCAATAATAATTCACAACTTGACATAAAATCCAAATATCCAATAGAATACTCGACGAGAAATAATTTGAATGAAGTTATACAATTCCTCGCTCTTGAAAGCATTGAGAGTTGCAGGACCATTCATTGCACTAATATAAATTTTGCCTAAATTAAATATTACAAATCTAACAATAAAGTTGTATAGAAAATATTTGGCTCCAATAAAATACTATATAACAATAAACGAAAAGAAAATCCTGTGACATCTTACAAGTTGAACCAAAACAAGGAGTATATACTGTTAGAATTTTAATACAATGATTTACTCATCATGTCTTAAATTAGAGAAAACCAGCCAGAAAAAGCAAAGCACAGAAGAGAATAGAAGGACAAATAGCGGCGTTGTTTTTGGCAGTAAACCGTTGTGGCGGGCGTCAGCAGTCGTCACACTCGCGCCGAGGACTATCCAAAACTTAGTTCGGCAGCTGTACTATAGTAGTAGTAGTCGATGCCATTTCAGACACGACGCGTTATTGCGTAGAGAAGCATCACGACGTCCGTCCGCTGTCGCTCCTGTTCCGTGTTGCGTACGTAAACGTTGACGGTGCGTTCGTTTTGGGTGTGCAGCGCGTACGGGACGTCGAAAACACGCATCCAGCGGTAAATAGTGTGTGGAGTGCAAAAGCCAGTTTATAGCGTCGTCGTCGCGCGCGACATGAGCGTGATCCCGAGACGATAAACGTAATTAAGTGAAACGGATATATATTTTTTTGCGGATATTTTAAATATGCCACGAGAGATTTTATCTTACGCTTGTGCACCGGGAAAAATTGCGTTAGTTTTCCTTGTTTATTTGCTTTGCTTGCTTTATTTTAACTTGCTCGTTTCACCATTAACGAGGCATGAGTTTAATGTGTAGAAGAATATTTGAAAAGAAAAACGTATTGGTCGTTAATGTAATTATAATAAATAATGTCAGATAACATTTGAAACAATTAACTTTATGCTTAGAGGAAATGTGATTAGACAAAATTTCAAGCTTGTTAGAGTTTCTTTGTATTTTATAAATGAAACCAGAAACTTAAATCTTAAAATAGCAAAATCGATGTACCAGACTTGTATCGTTCAATGAACGAAATAGAACTTTTGTTAATTATGGAATAAAATATCAAAATTTTAAATTATTATGCTAGTTCAAAAAAATTCAGTGACGACTATAATCCGATGTTT
Source organism: Adranes taylori (assembly GCA_009867245.2). Taxonomy (NCBI): domain Eukaryota; kingdom Metazoa; phylum Arthropoda; class Insecta; order Coleoptera; family Staphylinidae; genus Adranes; species Adranes taylori. The sequence goes on from WYDF02314896.1 coordinate 7,610, forward strand.
TGGAGATGAAGTAACTCCAACAGAGCACATATTTAGTTTTCCTTGGCTTTTTGATATTATCGCAAAATTTATCCAAATATTATTTCATATCGAAAGTAAAAAAATATAGTAACAATTAAAATTATTTTACTACATTTTATGTTCCATATGCATTACAAGTTACATTGTAAGTAACTTAATAATACGAAGTAGTGGAAAAAAGTCTTGCCATTTGAGTCCTCAGAAAGACATTTTCGTTTCTAAATGAGCATATTTAAAATAACAAAAATTCCATGTATAAATAAAATGACTACGATTCCAGAACTTAATTATAACAAAAAAAAAAAAAACAAAAGGAACTCGTGCTTCCAATATAGCAATGGTTTCCTCGTATGAACCAGTGGCCTCAATTTCGCAATTTATAGACCGTCGATTTTTGGTTAGCCGCAATTGATGCAAACTTGATGGTACTTTGTTATTTTCGTTCTTGCTCCGGGACTTTCTCTATATACCCAGGTGTAACAAATCTTCCAGTCCTGCATTCTGTCTTCATTTATTAAACAAACCCATATAGGTCCATTTTTATTTTATATTTTATTTCATTTTTAATCTCTACATAAAAGTTCATGGTATTATTTTATAAGAGTTTTCTTCTCCTATGTGTCATAATAATATGTTTCTAAGCTATTTCTCCAATTGAAGAGCTTCATAAATTTATGTTTCAAATTGTTTTTGGTGGACATCAATGCATCAATTTAGGCATCAATGCAGAATTTCCCTAAATATTTTTTGTACATACGAAATTGCTTTCACACTTCCACCAAGATATCGGCGTATTTCTGGAATTAGTTGTAACTTGGAAAAGATTATTAGAACATGCCTGTTTCCAGTCCAAATACCTGAAGCACGTAAGATCACGCCTATTGCTTAGATTGGGGGTGTTTCACCATAGAAACTGGATTCCTCATTTGAACCTGTGGCATCAATTTTTTAATTGTATCATTTTATTTTGCAAAAGTAATTTGTTATTTTTGAGATTACTCGAGATTATTGTCTATAAAACAATCTGTAACATTTTACGCATCAAACCATCTTTTATTCATGATATTATTTAATCATAGTTTTCTTCTCGTTGGTGTGTTCAATTTTTTTTTAATAATTAGTGTTTATCATAATAATAGGTCTCTAAGATATTGCTGCAGTTCAAAAGTAAAATTCTTTGAGGTGGATACGACATGAATCCAAATTTTCTTAAATGATATTCTTGACGTTCAGAATTATCCTTACTGTTTACGATTTCCACCACAATATCGCAGTACATCTAGAACCAACTGTAAGTTGTAAAGGATAATTTGAAGATTGTAAAACATCCAATGTTGGAGATTGGTAGAACTGGAAAATATGTCTGTTTGAAGACCAAAATTACGTGAGGCCACTCCTATTGCCTAGAGTGGCTGCGTTCCAATAGAGAAACTGAATTCCTCATTTGAACAAGTGGCATCAATTGTGCAATTTTATCTGCCACAATTTATGCAAAAGTGCCTTGTTATATTTGGGCCTACTTGAGAACATATATATGCGTAAGATTTTATGCATCAAATCATCTTTATCTCCTTTTTTTCTTCGTTTATTAAAAGACCCACATAAGTCCACATTTATTTAGCCTATTCACTCTACTTAGCAGTTCATAGAAAGATTTTGTAACTAGATTTCCTCTTCTTGGTGTGTTCTAATATTTTTTTTTTATAATTAATGTGTCTGTCATAGTAATACGTTTCTAAGCTATTCCTCTAGTCAAGAATTTGACAAATGTTCAAGAGAAGGTATCACAAACCTTTTAATGGATGTGGCTTAAATGCAGAATTTCTCTAAATGATTTTTTTAACGTACAAAGCTATCCTGATTGTTGAATGTGTGGTATCAACTTTACAATTGATAGGCCATTACTTTCTTTAGCCACCATTGATGTCGTACAAAAGTATATTGTTATTTTTGAGCTTACTCTAAGACATTTTGTATATAAGCGTTAGTAACATTTTCCTTTCTTCCTTTCTTCCTGTGTTTCTTCATTTATTAAACAACTCCACATTGTCCAGTTTTATTTAGTTTTTCTCTCTACTTAACAGTTCATGATACGATTTTATATTACATATTTTCTCTTCGGTGTGTTTTAATGCCTTGTTATAATTAGTGTATGACATAATGATAGGTTTCTAAGTTACTCGTCAAGTTGAAGAGATTGATAAATTTAGGCGTAAAATTTTTGGTAGTTGTGGCAGGAATGAAGAATTTCCGGAAGTGATTTTTTTAGCGTACAGAATTATCCTTAACTATTTTTGGTTTCGTACTTCCACAAAGATATCGGAGAAATTATAGAATTAACTGTGAGTCCAAAAAGATCAATAGAACATTGTGAAACATCCGATGTTACAAATTGGTAGTCCTGAGACATATACCTGTTTACTGGCCAAATTCGTGAAGCACATGAGGCCACTCCTATTAGTTAAGGTGGCTGTGTTCCAACATAGAAACTGGTTTTCTCCTTTGTAGCGATGGCATTAATTTAGTAATTGATAGGCCATCAACTTTGTTTGCCACGATTGATGCAAAAGTACTTTATAATTTTGGTCTTGCACTTGGCCATTGTGAATGTAACCATGTGCAACATTTAATGCACAAAATCAGCTTTTTTTCCTTTTTTTCTTCGTTTATTAAAGAAACCCACATAAGTCCTGTTTTATTTAGCTTCTCTATCTATTAACAGTCCATAGTATGATTTTATAATACGTTTTGGACTCCTTGGTGTGTTCTAATGCTTTTTTGCTATAATTAGTGTTTGTCATAACAATATGTTTCTAAGCTGTTTCTCCAGTTCAAGAGCTTGACAAGTTTAGGTGTCAAATTTTTTTGGTGGATTCCTTAACTGATTTTTGTAACGTACAACAATATCCTCACTGCTGTAGCTGTGGCATCAATTTTGCAATTGATACACCATTAATTTTGTTAGCCTTAATTGATGCAAAAATATTTTGTTATTTTAGTGCTTATTCCAGGACATTGTGTATATACCTATTTGTAACATTTTATGCATTAAATAATTTTCTTTTCTTCATTTATTAAACAAGCCTTCGTTTTATTTAGTTTTTTCTTTCTACTTAGCAGCTCATAGTATGAATTTATAATAGGTTTTCTAATCCTCGGTGTGTTTTAATGTTTTTTTTTTACAATTAGTGTATGCCATAATAATAGGATTCTGAGTTATACTTCCAGTTCAAGAGTTTGATAAATTTAGGTGTAAAATTTATTGGTAGATGTGACCAGTGCCGTCTTTACAATTTATGTCGCCCTGGGCACTTGTTAAATTAGAGGTCCCATACAAATTAAACGTTAAAGGCATAAACTGTTTGTGACCCCCAAAGGTTCGAGGCCCCTAGTGGCCAGTGTGTCCCTTCGTAAAGACGGCACTAGATGTGACATGAAGGCAGAATTCCCTGAAAGATTGTTTTAGCGTACAAAATTATTCTTACTGTCCTATCTATCATACTACCACAAAGATATCGGTGTAACTATAGAACTAACTGTAATTTCAAAAAGATTATTAGAACATTGTAAAAATCCAATGCTGGAAATTAGTAGTCCTGAAAATATGCCTCTTTGCAAGGCAAATACCTAAAATACGTCAGGCCCCTCCTATTGCTTAGAGCGGGTCCGTTCCAACGAAGAAACTAGTTTCCTCATTTAAACGTGAGACATCAATTTTGTAATTGATTGACTATAAATTTCCTTAGTCCCAATTGATGTAAAAGTATTTTGTTATTTTTGGGCTTACTTCAGACACTGTATGTATAAAATTTTTAAAAGTTTATGGACTAAATCATCCATTTTTCCTGTTTTTCTTCATTTATTAAACAACTCCACATAGGTCCAGTTTTATTTAGTTTTTTTCTTTCTACTCAATAGCTAATGGTATGATTTTATAATAAGTATTCTTCCACTTGGTATGTCCTAAAATTTGGTATTAAATTAGAGTTGTCATAGTAATAGGTTCCTAAGCAATTTCTCTAGTTCAAAATCTTAATAAAATTAGGTATAAAATCCTTTTAGTTGGTGTGGCATGATTATAGAATTTCCTTAAATGATGTCTTTTGACTTACAAAATTATCAAGTTTTTGGTTCTACATTTCCACCAAGATAGCGGAGCATTTATAGAATTAACTTTAAGTTCAAGAGCATTATTATAATATTATAAAACATGCAATGCTGAAAATGGATAGTCTGTCTAGAGGCCAAATATTTGTGGTTCGTGACTTCACTGCTTTTCTTTAGGGTGGGTACCTTCCGACATGGAAACTGATTTCCACCTTTGAACCATTAGCATCAATTTTCCAATTGATATACTCAATTTTGTCTACCACAATTGATGCAAAAAACTTTTTTGTTTTTGGGCTTAGTCCAGAACATTGTGCATATGAACATGTGTAATATTTTATGCAACCAATAACATTTCCTCCTTATTTCTTCATTTATTAAACTAACCCACATAAGCCCAGTTTTATTTAGTTATTTCTCTCTGCTTAACAGTTCATGGAACGATTTTATAATTCGGTTTCCTCTTCTTGATGTGTTCTAATATATTTTTAATAATTAGTGAGGTTATAATAATAGGCTTCTAAGCTATTCCTCTAGTTCGAGTTTGACAAATTTAGGCGTCAAAAACATTTTGGTGGATGTGGTATGAATGCAGAATTTCATTAAATGATTTTTTTAACCCAACAAGCTAATCTAACTGTTGAAAAAGTGTAATCAACTTTGCAATTGATAGACCATCCGTTTCGTTAGCTGTCATTGATACAAAAGTATATTGTTATTTTTGAGCTTACTCCAAGATATTTTGAATACAACCGTTAGTAACATGTTATGCATTAAATCATCGTTTCTTTCTGTTTTTCTTCATTTATTAAACAACTTCATATAGGTCCAGTTTTATTTAGTTTTTTTATTTCTACTCAACAGCTAATGGTATGATTTTGTAATAAGTATTCTTCCACTTGGTGTGTCCTAAAATTTGGTATTAAATTAGAGTTGTCATATTAATAGGTTCCTTAGCTATTTCTCTAGTTCAAAATCTTAATAAAATTAGGTGTAAAATCCTTTTAGTTGGTGTGGCATGAATACAGAATTTCCTTAAATACTGTCTTTTGATGTACAAAATTATCTTTATAGTTTTTGCTTTCACAATTCTACCAAGATATCGGAGTATTTATATAATTAACTTTATTTTCAAGAGGATTACTAGAACATTGTAAAACATGGAATGCTGCCAATTGCTAGCCTAGAAAAATATGCCTATTTCAGGCCATATATCTGGGGTACGTTGCGCCACAGCTACTGTTTAGGGTGGGGTGCGTTTCCACAAAGAAACTGATTTCCTCGTTTGAACATGTAGCATCAATTTTGCAATTAATATAACCAATATTGTATACCACAATCGATACAAATGTACTTTGTTGGTTTTGGGCTTAGTCCAGAACATTGTGCATATGCAACATGTGTAATGTTTTATGAATCAAATCACACTTCCTCTTTATTTTTTCATTTATTAAACTAACCCACATAAGCCTAGTTTTATTTAGTTATTTCTCTCTGCTTAACAGTTCATGGAACGATTTTATAATTCGCTTTCCTCTACTTGATGTGTCGTAATATATTTTTTAATAATTATTGTATGTCAGAATAATAGGTTTCTAAGCTATTCCTCTAGTTCGAGTTTGACAAATTTAGGTGTCATAAACATTTTGGTGGTTGTGGCATGAATGCAGAATTTCCTTGAATGATTTTCCTTAAATATCTGCTATAAATTTTCAGTTACTGATAAATTAAGGATTGAGTATGCTTACAAAAATCAATACCTAAATTTTAAACATTTAGTACCACTATTTCCTCCCAATATTTTTTTTAAATAATTTAAAAAGAATTAAAAATAATTAATCACTAAAGTTTCCAAAAAATTTCTAATCTGCTATTAAAAGAAATTAATTCAAATCGATTTGTTTAACATATTTAGTTTTATTACCTTAGTGCAGAAACTTTAATGCGATGATAAGTATTTAAGCCCCGAATGATTTAATCAAAAAATTTAAGTCCATTATTCCATAGAATATTTTTAAATTTTCAAGTATTTTGTCGTCTTTTATTTATTAAACCACCACGAATTTTATTCTTACTAAGTTAAATAAAAAGAAGTTTTTTTATCCTCAGATTCGAAAATAAGGAAAACTTTTTCTATTCTTTAGTTCCATTTCTGAGCCATTTAGTTCCATTTCTAATTGAATAAAACCAACACCGTTTAAAGAATTTTCTAACATCTAATTAAATGAAATAACTTACTTTGGTAATTATTCTGATCTGAAATGCAAATGCTGTTTGCTTCTAGGAATTTCAAGTATTTGTGCTACACAAATCGTAAATAAAAAATGTTGTGTATGCGTGAATACTTCCGTTGATCTACTAATATATTGATCGAATGTAAAGTCATTGTAGTTTTATAGCCACAAAGCCATATATAATTAATTTTAGTAGATAAGTAATATCAGCTATCACAACAAATGTCTTAATGACTTGTACAAAATGTATGACGTCATTTCTCCTATTATTTATAAAGGATCTTCAGCATCTTCTTATAGTAGCATCGGACGCAATGTTTAGAAAGCCACATCCTTCCTCGCTACGTTACAAGCCCCGATGATGAAAGAATTGAATATTTGTATTATTAATATTAACTTTTTGAATGCAACCCACATTACATTCAGGTAGATAAAATGGTTAAGTGACGATTTTTATCAGTTGATGATATATAGAGAAAGAACGTGGCTACGGATTCCAATGGTGAAATTCAACGTCTTCATTGTATAATATCCATTTGATCTATCAATGTTAGCTTATCTCACATACTTCTTCTCATTAAGGTTTTGTAATATCTATATATCATCAATTGATACAAATCGTCACTTACCCATTTCATCTCATCATCATCAGTAGTGCTACAGCCCTACAGGGCCTCGACTTTCTCCAGCCTCGTCCGCCATCCTTTCCGCTCTCTGGCAAGGACCTTCCAGTCAGCTGCACCAATTTTTCTGGCATCCTCGGAAACGCCGTCCTTCCATCTCAGCCT
>WYDF02314907.1:0-14758 GCA_009867245.2 Adranes taylori
ATTTTTCGAAGACGACCTGCTTAATCTAATTATGTTTACTTTGTTTACACATTTCCAGTAAGTAGCTTTTAAAAAATTTGCGAAACAATCGCAAACTAATTTATTGAAATTTGGACAGAACAACGTTTGTCGGGTCAGCTAGTAACTAAAAGAAAGAAGTAACTACACGTTTTACAAAACAGGCTCAGTAGATATTTAAAACGAAAATGAAAACAAGAAAAAAGCACCTTTATAAATTTGTTACACAATCTAATTCAAAGTCTTTAATCTAATAACTTAATGAACCATCTCCATAGAAATCTTTCTATCTAATTATTACTCACTTTTCAAGTGTTTTGACCGTGAGAAGTTCATCTTTTTACAATATGCTTTTAACATTTATTAGTTCATTAAAATTGTTAAGTAATACATATCTATACTGCGTAACACGACAATAAAAAGTTATTTAGAAAAAAAAAAACTGCGGGAAAGTTGTGGTTATAATTTATTATATTTCTCTTGCATTCGTATGAAACCATAATATTATAGGAAAAAATTTTCTATATAAATATTTTTAATGAAACCTAATAATAATACCCACAGGATATAAGGCCTTTTGCTGACTATGTGCAAAAATGGGGGGTATGTTTAAAGATTTAAGTAAACCTACACTAATCGTAAAAGTGTAAATAAATTTAAGCAAAATGGTAAAAAATACGTATAAAACCCTAATTTAAAATTTCAAATATGAAACTTATATTTCACTTAATCAAAATTGCATAAAGCGACAAGCACCGCTGAGAGATCTTGAGCATATTGAAACTCAGAATCCTCGCTGGATGTACCAGACGATGCAGCTGGAAGGCTCAACTAGAGTAGAGTGACGATGGCTCGACGTTCGGAGAAAAGAAACTGATGACAACTGGAAAAGGTGTGATGTTGTCCAGTTTAGGTGTTAAGTAGTGCGCGTTCCAACAGTCATAAAAAACGAATAAGCAGGAGAAAGCGGCGGAGGCGAACGATTAGAGAATGGTAGCCTAGACACGCTAGAGGGACGTGCTCATGATAGTTCTGCTTCTGGAGACGTTTGGGGTTGTGAATCCGATCGTGTCTGGCTTAGTTGCGGTGTTGGAGGCGTAGGTTCCTGTATTGAGAGCCAGGCGTCAGGACCACGTACTTGCAAATTGAGCATAATATCGTCCAGTCGCTTTAAAATGAAATAACTTGGAGTGACGACTGTCCAAAATTATTCAGGTGGTTGTAATGGTTTAAGATTCAATTCGATGTTTGATTCAGGAACTGTCGAGATATAATTGTTTCGAGAAACCGGGAGCCGTATCACAGTGTTACACAGTTTACATTTTTCGGCTGTCTGTCTTAAGGGTGTTGGTTTTCGTCAATAGATCCCAATCAACATTTAAAGATAAAGTAATATTAAGTTCCTTTGAAAATTTGTTCAATATTGCCAGAAGGAGTCTAAAAAGTTGCTACTTCAGTCGCTCTTAAGAAAATGACAGCTCGCTCGACAAGACTAAAAATATGCCGTTTGCTCAGTTTACTAACTGATTCATTTTTTATTTGAAAAAAAAAGTTTGGAAAAATAAACAGGGAACTAGTTATCTGATTTTGTGTAAAAGTGAAATTTTTTATTTCACTTAACTCCAGTTTTAGAAAACTTAACTCCAGTTTTAGAGAAAAGTGGGCAAAATGGTGATTCTGCATGGTCCAACTATTGTACCTTTTTTTCGACTCCATAGACACCTACAAATCCATACGTAACATCTGTTGATAGTAATTTTCTTTGACTTATCTTCTGTGGCTCCTATAGTAGCAAAGAGCATCAATGAAGTTTTGCCAGCGGACTCTCCTGCATGCCAAACATCGCAGTTCTCCACAGTTCTTTCCTGTCCCAGCTGCTTCGTCCATCACAAATCTCTTTCAAATCGGCCAGAGCCCCCTTTTCTCTTCGGAGTTCCACTCCATCGCTTTCTTCTCTATGGCTCTATCCTGCTTCATCAATTCATCTCCACGTTCGCATTTTAATCTGGTTAACAATAGGAACTTCACCCGTTCGTTCCTACAGATTTTCATTTCATATCATGTCTGGGTAGTAAATATCCAGTATCCTGCGAAGGCATTATTTTACAAACGTTTGTAAAATGTTTGTAATTATTGCTATAACTTTCCAGGTTTCATATGTGTAGAGAAGGACAAATCTAACATTATTGTTAAAGATTCTCTCACAAATATTATATGACTTTTCCATACTGGGCAGAGCTGCACAAAGAACCCATTTTCCTTCTTTAAAGCCCTCTAATCTTCACTTTGTTTATCTATCATACTTCGTAGATAACAAAACCGGTCTATCTCCTTGATTTCCTGTCCATCCAACTTGAAACTCTCTCGATTTCTAAAAATGATCTGATTTACTTTGTTGTACTGGAGTTAATCTTGAGCCCTCTTTTTCGTGCTTAAAACTTCTCGTTCATGTGCTGAAAGGAGTGTGCCATCAAGCAGGTATGTTATCTAACCCTGATAACTTCTCATTTTTCACTTATTTCAATGCTCTCTTGATTTCACTAATAGATGGGTGTTCAACATTTATACGAGGATCGTTATTCCATTCCACCTCCATCTCTTCTCCATTCTCGTTCACGTGGCATTTGGTTGAGCACTTCTGCAAAATATTCTTTCCATGTAGCTAATTGTTCTTGTTCTTCAGACAACATGGCTCTTTCTTTACTCCGAAGAAACCGACCCTGAAAGTAATTCCTCTTTGACACTACTCTAATAGTCTAATACAATTCCTTCATGTCACCTCTACATGCGGCTGCCTCAGCTCTCCTTGCCTGTTATTCGACTTGTCTCCGACTGTCATTACGAGCATTTTTCTTTATCTGCCGATTTAATTCAATGTATTTCTTTTCAAACTCTACTTCTGCAGACCTCGTCTTGGCGTTAGTAATGTGTTGTTTCATATTTTTCTGCTGATCGATTATTTCCCACGTTTCATCCCACATACATCCATCGTCCCCCTCAGCTACTGTATAGACGAGGTCACATAGTTTCGAAATAATATTTACAGGGGAAAATGGGGAAAAACTGGAGAGCGCGTCATTTCCATGACATTTTTTTCGACTCTATGGGAAATCGTGGAATGGACGTGCTGCACATAGTTGAAAATATTACGGCGTCTCCAGAAAGTGATAAACAAAAGTCTCTTAATTATTGTGATTCAAATATTTTTGTGATTTTTTAAATTTTCATTTCACGGTAAAAAAACATTAATTTTAGTATGATTTTTACGGGACAGTTTTAGACATGTCCATTCATTGCTCTTGCACGAGTGAAGATATCACCCTGTAATTTGGATATACGAGGACTGTTCGGTAACTAAGTGGCATAATAAACAAAGATGCAAGGTTTTTGATAAAAACCTTTTATTCTTCAATATACTCTCCTGCTCGCTCAACACACTTTTCACAACGATATTTCAAATTGGCAATGTCTTCATGTAGGTCGATGAATTCAAATCCTCGAAATAGCTATATAAAGCAGTGATTACCTCAGAATCAGACGAAAATCTCTTACCGCCGAGGCATTTTTACAGATTTGGAAACAGATGATAATCTCTGGAAGGCAAATGTGGGGAATAGGGTGACTGAGGCACTAAATCAAAACCCAATTCATTAATTTTGGCCATTGCAATCGCAGACTTATTGGCAGGTGCGTTATCCTGATGGAAAACCACTTTCTTCTTTGTGAAATGAGGCCGTTTCTCTTTAATTTTGTTCTTTAATTGTTGCAGCAAATTGGTATAATACTCGCCATTTATTGTTTTCCCCATTTCTAACTATCGACCAAAATAATTGCATGAGAATCCCAAAACACAGTCGCCAGAACCTTTCCTGCTGACAAAACTGTTTTTGCCTTCTTTGGTAGCGGAGAATCTTAGTGTGTCCATTATTTGGACTGTTCTTTGATTTCGGGAGTATAATGGTTCACTCAGGTTTCTGCGATTGTTATGAAACGGCGTCAAAAGTCCTTCGAAGTGCGGTAAAAACGTGCCAAAAGTCGCGAGAAAACGATTCGATTTTTGCTCCGGCGTGAACAACTGTGGCACCCAATCCGACGAATATTTTTTCATTTCCTATTCTTCGGTTACAAGGTTGTGCAGACTGTCATTTGAGATACCCACTATGTCTGCTATCTTGCTATCTTGTTATTTGACGGTCATCCAAGATGGATACGGTGGACTGTTCCAATCATATCCGGGGCAGTAAAAGTTTTAGGACGTCCACTATAGGGTTCATCATTTGCGCTCCTAATACCGCTCTTAAATTCGGCAACCCTATTACTAACTATTGAATACAAAGGAGCGGATTCCAATAATGTTGAAGCCAGGTCTGCTTTCATTTCGGTTGGTGTTAAACCTTTCAAATGAAAGTACTTTTTCACTGCTCTCAACTCAGTTTTTTCCATTGTTTACAAAATCGCGCAAGACGTTCACTTTGGCGTACTCTCAAAAACTAATTGACAGATCGCTCTGTACTGTCATATTTAACCCAATAAAGAATGATTCTACAGAATGATGAGGAAGGACAGTTGTGTACATATTTGTTCCAAAAAAAATAGGTCACTAAAAGTATTGGCTGGCTTTGTGAATTACACGATAATATTGACTTAGAAAGTATAACAGATGGGCGCTTTTTGTAAACATAAAAATGTACAATATTAATTTCTTTCAATATTTGTGCTATACAGGAATTTCTAAAGAGTGTAGGTTCAAAACCAATGAAGGCTTGAAGTACTTGATTCACCCCTATTTGTAATAAATCGTACGTTTGTTATAATTCATATAATTAGACATGGAAAGTATTGTTTACGCGCCTTTATAACGAGTAAAAATTGTCCTACTTCTTAATTCTACGTTGTTTGAGGTTATAGTCCATCCCCTCCGAAATAATATAACTTGGAGTGCGATTGGAAACTTAGAGAAAGATTGTCCAAGATTGTTCAGATGGTTGTTGTGGTTTTACAGTCAGTTCGATGAATGAACACGTGATAGAGTATTGACGGTAAAATACTTTAATTCGAGCCTTTAATTTGGGCTCTTCCTTTTGGAGACATTTGATACTTTATTACCACCATCGGACAAAATGTGATATAACACATTGCGTTCACGATTTCTTATTACTATTATTTAACCCGTTTTATCTTTTTACCTCGTTTCAATATTTTCGCACCAGCAGGGAACTTTAGTACCATTATTTCTGATTTTCCCAACTAAAGATAAACGAAAAAACAAATACTGAGAAAATACTGTCCATTGAAAGACTCATTTGGATAGTATAATATTTGTCTATCCAGAAAGATAAATTTTTGTTCTACATATGTCGGCATATGCTTAGTGTGCAAACAGCTTTGAAATGAGATGTGTTTATTAGATATTGCATAGACCCGCAGATATCGTAAATGTCTCTTTAAGCGTAATATTTTTTTTACAGGAAATATAATTATCTAAACTGAAGGTGTACATATAAGTGCATAGCAGGTGTCAAATTAGAGATATTATATCAATGGCTTCATAGGCATTTTTAATACTGCAATAGTAATTTACAAATTAATCCACATCAAATGTGGAGGTTAATAACACTGTTTACTAATTCATTTCATGACTTCACTCAGGTCTCAGCTTAGGTTAGGTTATGGGGGCAAGAGGGGGGGGGGGTGAAAATATATCATTATGAAGCCTGACGCAAAAACGTATGGAAAACTCTGGTTTAGAGCGATCCTGTCGGCTGGTGGATTACCTGATTGGAAACTGATGTTGAATGTTTCAGGCTTTAAAAATCCGCCAGTAGTTCAACCTTTCACAAACAGTTCTTACCATGGACATTGAATGTCAAGCCAGAACCGGTAGGGCTGGTACAATTTTTGTAGGTGATTCGATCATAATAGGTTGCTGATTCTACCATTGTTTCTCTTTCGGATGTATGCAAGATCCGAAGGAGGTTTACATACACGATGAAGCCAAACTCCTGTTCTGTGATCTCCAATAGCCAACAGCATTATGTAAAATTGAAGCAGATTGAGAAACTAAAAACAATGCTTGTTGGATGGATTGTTGGATTGCAGGCGGACCAGGTTCTCGGATGGACAAACTTTTAAACTGGAACATTCTCAGGATATATATATTTTATTTTCGTTGCAAATTTTTTTCCTATTTGTCTTTCCTGAGTAAGGAAATACTACTTAAAAGTCATGCATGTCCCGACTGACGTCAGTGAGCAAAAAGATTTGTACTCAACGATTAGAACTGAAGCTTAATACTTCTACGATTCGTTTAATGCTATTAGGTTTATTGTCCTTCGTATTCATTGGACATTTATTTAATTAGCCTTGGATTTTATCTCTCCAAGTTTTTTTTTGCAATTTCTTTCCTTTTTCCAATTTTTAAGTCTTCTGACTTACAGATGGTTTTTTTTCTTGACCCGGAGAGTTAATGGGGCTTTACGGATGTGTGTCTTCCTTTCACTTGTTTCGGGGCTTTTCATGCATGCGTGGTTTTGGTTAAGTTTACATTCCTTCAGATAGCTTGGCGACCTTCAGATGTTCAGAAAGTCCCTACTGTTCATTGCTGCTTCAATTACATCATTAGCTTTTAGTTCTTTTCTGAATTCCCTATTTCTGATGAACTACGGATCATCCAGTGCGCGCTAATTAGGATTGTCATCCTACTTTTCACAGAAAATTTTGAGATTTCCTTCACTATGTAGTAGAGTTTGTGAGCGTTTCTGCAAATTACTACTTTCCCTCTTTTAATATGTTTCCTGTAGTCTCTTTTGTGATGTAATTGAACTCCCAGATACGTTGTTTGTTATCTGATGTTGCTGTTTAAGCCGGAACTCCCTTTCTCTTTCTTTCTATATGGAATTTCTATTGCTTCTGTTTTAAATTCGTTGATTTTTATTTTCCACATTTTAATGTATTTTCCTAATGTTTCCAGACCTTTATTCATAGACCTTCTTGCGTATGTAAGAGCTAGGTGATGTGTGACTATAACGGTGTCATCAGCAAACTGGAGGAGCTTGGCGTTGTTTTGTTTCTCCAGTTTTAGAATATTATGTACATATAAGTTATATAGGAACGGTGAAATTGGAGAGCCCTGCTGAAAGCCTTCCTCTGATCTTGTTTATGAACTAGGCCATCGTGCCACATTCAGTCATATGCTTTTTTCACGTCGAGTAGCGTAAATGCGTAGTCGTTTGTCCCTTTTCCCTGGTTTCTTCTTTATAGCGTTGTCAAGGTTTGCTGCTTTTTGCACTGCAGCCAATGAACTTTTGAAACTAACCTGCTTGGCATTGATGATCTGCGTTCTTTCTGACAATAATTGTATTTTGTTTTTTATCAGTACTTCTACCACTTTGGAAAGACCACTTATCAGACTAATTGCTCTCCTATTGCTGATTCTTTTTTGGGATGGTTATGGTGTGTGCTGTTCCCGATTTTCGTGGGTAGTAAGTCGGTTCGTACTATTGCATTTGTAATGTTTTGAAGATGCTCTATGGCTTCGTCAGGAAGTAGCTTTAATGCTTTATTTGGAGAAAATCTTGGGGCTTTCCTCGGGTTTAGCATTTTAATTATATTTGCAATGTCTTCGTTTTCGAAAATGTGAACACCTGCTGGGCTAGAGTTTTTTACGTGTGCCATTGAATTTGCAACCGCTTTGCTTGTATCCTCATCCGTTGGCAAGCCATTTGTAAACTGTAGTGCCAGCAATTTTGACTTTTCCTGTTCATTGAATAAGAACCTGCCATTTACGCCTCTGATTGGCATGTTTGATAAAGCCCCTATCTTTAGTTTCTTGTGAATTTTCCACAGGCTCCTATCATTTTCATTAATTTCTTCTGTGGTGATTTCTAAGAATTCTTCTTTTTTCTTCTCCAGCATTTTGTCAACTCGTATTTGCAATACTCGGCGGTTTCATCATGTATTTACGTATTTGCGTTTTAGTTTATTCGTCTCAGCGAGTAATCACTTCTCCTGCCTCTTAAGATTCTATTTGTTTGCGATATTTACTGTTATGTTAATTTCTTGGATGCTCTTGTTTATTGCGCTGGTAATAGTTTCCACTGCGGTGCCTATTTCTTTAATTGAGGTAATGTTTCCTGCAGGGGTGCTTGTAAAATCCTTCATATTGAATCTATATCTTTACCAGTTGATTTTTGTTCTTGGAGTTTTGATTGCAAAGGATCTTCTGCCAGCAATGAGAAGTGGTCGGAATGGAGTTTGTAATGAATAGATCTATAATTTCTCCATAGCGTTTCCTATTAATGGGAACCAGAAGAGGCATCAATTGGAGATTGGAGCTTGGTGTTTTGATACTTGCTATTTATCTTGAACAATTCTTTTCCAGAGTTGTTGTTGTTTCTGCAGTTCCATGATATGTGCTTGGCGTTTAAATCACCTCCTAAAATTCAAGGACCATGTTTAAAAATTTCCTTAAAATCTGGTTCTATTGGTATCATGTTTAGTGGATTGTAGCATGCAACAAGCGTGAGCACTACTCCCAGGATGTTACTCCTCTTTCTGCTTTGCCCCATCTGTCTTTTCTTATTGTAGTATAGCCTGGTATGTGGATATTCTTATTTGTTTTTAAATGTGTTCCAGTAATTAAAATTCTCATTACATGGTGGTCTTTTGAGAATTTTTGAAGTTCCGGTATTTTATTACTAATACCGTTAGCATTCCAGATTGCTATAGGTAATGTTGATTTACTTCCCATTAAGCAAATTTAGTAGGAGAGTAGGATGTATTT
Organism: Adranes taylori; assembly: GCA_009867245.2. Classification (NCBI taxonomy): domain Eukaryota; kingdom Metazoa; phylum Arthropoda; class Insecta; order Coleoptera; family Staphylinidae; genus Adranes; species Adranes taylori. The sequence goes on from WYDF02314907.1 coordinate 8,801, forward strand.
CCTTGAGGAACTCGTGAGGTTTATCGTTTCCGGCTTTTTGTTGCGTTGCGCTTTTTTGATGGTCTCAGGGTTACGGGAGCACTCTTTATACAAAGCTACGTGTTCTCTTTTACAATTTGCGCACGTAGGTTTTTCTACAGGCTCTCACACTGTCAAGTTGGGTGCGTTTGTGCACACTTAAGAGAAGCGTAAGAAGCAGAGGTGCACCAAAACTGGACATGGCCATATTTCTGAAGCATGGATCATGCCATATTTCGGAAGCATGGATCATGCCTGTGGCTCGTCTTTTTAGCTCGGTGCAAATTCTCACGTTCAGGTGGAAGACATTTTTCCCTTCATCAGATCTTTCTGTGTTCACTAATACCAATGGTAGGGTCTTTTTCTTCTTATCCAGGTCTTCCTCAATATCTTTTATGTCCACCTTGACTTCTCATTCTACCGGCAGCTGGAAAGTGCGGTAAGTCTTCTTAGCCGTCTCAAGAATTTTCTTTAACTTTCTGAAACTCACAGCGTCTTCTGTAAAAAGTTTCCTTCCTAAATGGATTTCATTATAGCAACATTGTTGTCCTCTGCAATATATATATATATATATATATATATATATATATATATGTACATATACATGTTTCAGACTAATAGACTTCGACACCGTTTGACCGATCATCATGAAACTTGGAAGATATGTATTTTTCAGGGAGAAGGTTTTTATGCTATCCGCACTGTTGTAACTTGCCAACTTGCCACTAGATGGCGCTGCAACATAATAACATCTATACCGTTCAACCGATCGTCATGAAAACTTATATACCTAGGTATTTTAGTACATAGAATAATTTTATGCTATCCACTTTGTTGTAACTCGTCACTAGATAACTCTGCAGCACGCGGCCACAGATCGCGGCAATGACAGATCTGGCCGCCGTAAATCCGCACCAATTAGTCATATTGCGGGCCGCGGCAATCAGGCAATGCCAGTGGCCGCGGTAATTAGACATACCGCTGGTCGCTGTAAATCCGTAGCAATTAGGTCATATCGCTCGCCGTTGAAATTAGAACATGTCGCTTACCACGGCAAAGCCGTGGCAATCTGGGCATGACAATGGCTGCCGTAATTAGACATATCGCTGATCGCGGTAAATCCGCAGCAATTGGGTCATATCGCTGGCCACGGCAATTAGGGCATGACACTGGTCGCGGTAATTAGACATATCGCTGGTTGCGGCAAATCCGCAGCAACTAGGTCATCTCGTAGGCCGCGGCAATTAGAGTATGACGCTGGCTGCGTCAAAGTGGCGACAATTACACCCTGTCGCTGGCCGCGGCAAAAACGCAACAATTAGACCATTTCGCTGGCCGTGGCAATGCTGTAGACGCCGTAGTCAAATATGAGGACGAGGTGGAGGTAAAACAACGTTTACCGGGTCCGCTAGCCTTTTATATATTTGTATGCATCTTTGTTGTGGATTACAATTGGCGATGGTTTCCATGTCTTCGGTTTTTCCTCCTGGGAAGGTTGTGCTTGAGATGTTTTTTGGGATCTCTGCTTTTTGGCTTCTCTCTCTCTATGAATTACATCAGGGCCTCCTACTCTTATTGGGCGTCTGGCTTTTGTAGCTGTCTTGCTTTTATGCAACTTTGATGCAGAGGAATATATAGAAATTTCTAAGATTGGCGAGGTATCCAAGACAAGGGGCGCTTTTAGCGTGGTACTGTCATTGCTTTTAGCCTTTTTTCTATGTCTTTTGCTATAAGCGCGCGTAGGAGAAACTGCAATTATTTGCACTATCATGTCCTGATTTCCCATGATAGCAAAGCTATTTTGAATGGATATTCCTTCTTCCTTGATTGGAAAATAGTATGCCTCTTTATAACTAACTATTAGTTGTAGGTGATTCCATCATTTTAAGTTGGTAATTCTAGCATTGTTTCTGTTTCGGATCTATGCAAGATCCGAAGGAGAAGCCAAACTCATATTCTGTGATCTTCAATAACATTATGTAACATTGAAGGAAAATGAAAAAAAAACTTGGTGTGGTTGTTGTGGAATTGTTGTATTAGATTTAGATTGTAGGCAGACTAAGTTCTTATGGTGGAAATACTTCTGAGTTGTTGGTTATACATACTCGAATTAAACCAGGGCTTGATTGTCTAATCACAGTAGAAATTAGGAGGAATGATCATCGAGTTATCAAGAAATCAAAACTTTCCTGGAACATACGTTGATAGGTACAAATCAGTTTGATAGTGGTATGGATATCGTACTAGTGAACATTGTATTTAACTATGACATGCCAGAAAATTCTAGAATTTATTGGCATTTTTCTTACCTTGGAATTTTGGTTATTTTGTTAATATTGCTTGGAGTAATTTTGCTTGTGCAGAATGTCTGTAGTTCATTTTTTCTAACTGTTGTTTATACTTCTTCATATTCAGATTAGATTGGATTATGTTGTTCGCCTCAAGAGACCAGTATCGACCAATCTCCTAAAAGTGAGATTGGTCCTGATGTGAGCTTATACCTGTGCTGATGTGAGCTTATTCCAGTGAGCTTATACCTGATGACACAGCTTACTAGGCACCTTTAAGCTAGAAACAGCAAGCCATGTCTCTTGACATCTTCTTCAAAAAGCACATAAATGGCGTATCACACCAAATCCAAGCAATACCCAAGAAATCTTCATTCAGAATCAGAACTACATTAAAAAGACATTTTAAAACCGCGTCCACATCAGACTCTGACTCTAGAATGAACCCATCTTGTTATAAGACAAAATCTGTTACGTAAGCGTCATCTGTAATCAACCGAACTTTAAACTGGACTTCTGATGTAAATAATACTCTTTCCAGGGTACGCTAACCGAAGAAACTGTCAACCAAAAGCTTTGCATCACACTTACAAAACTTACATTAGGGTACTGATTCAGAGCTGTTTTATATTACACACTTTCAAGCGCCATAGACTCACAATGTGTGAAGGAAGAATACTTCGAAAAATTAACCGTCTACACATCCGATTTCAGAGCTCACTTCTATATAAACATTGCATCTAAAATCTTTCTAGTCTTAATAACTGACCCGACCTGTTACAGAAATCAACTCGATAGCCCGTAACGAGCACAATAAACTGGCATGCATATCCTTCCCTCATCCGCCATATCGAATCGTTCAAACAATGTAGAAACCCCCTGAGGACATCCAAGATATCCTTGAACCAAAGTTTCATTCCGTTATATGATTCCTTCACCTATATTACATAAAAATTTAAAAAAAAACAATTATATTATACACAGCCTAGCAGGTAAACTCAAAAGTACAGAAGACTAAGCAACAAAGCCAAATCACCCCATTTCATCAAATTCCCTCATCAGTTGACCAGACTATGGCCAATGTTTAGCAAGCTTCCAATGGCTGACAAGCGAATGCTACATCATATCTTTCCTGCAAGCTATTAGCCTACTAATACTATCAGTAATTTACCCACTCACTTCTAATCTAAAGCTGAAAAGGATGATGAATCCTAAGATTTGATGATTCTCCACCTTCCTGGTAAATTAAAAAAAAAACACGTAAGGTAATCTAATGTTTCAGTCATTAGCTGCTGTCAAAACGTTTCCGACATTTTGGGCGAGATTCATTTTTCTGGAGGACGACAAACCCCACCACAATGTTAGTGATTGACCATGCTAGGTAATCAAACAACGAAAGACTTCAGGAAAAAGATATTTGGAGTCAATAATTCTAACTGTGCTATTATTATCTATAATTCGTCGTTTATTTAAATTTTTAAAGATTTATGATATTCACAAAATGATGGGACCTATAATCAAAGCACCAGCCAAGTATATAGTGGAAGGATGGATATATGTATTTATACCTACATTGGTATGTGCATACTTACGTATTTCAATTCTTTACTAGAAACCTGTTTCCTTTTTAACTGAACTTCTTCATCGTCACTAAAGTACATTGTACGACAAAGTTTAAAGCGCATATAAACGGTTTATAATCATCGCTTGGCAGATTTCCTCATCAATCGGAGTATATAAATCTTGTTGGCCGTCCGAATCCAATTCGTTGAAATACATTTGGCTTCTTCTGCGCCATTTTGAATGGCTTCTTCTGCTGAAAATATTCTATCTGGGCCGCTATTTCATAATTCTCGTGTTCCATATCTAATGGGACATAATATTGGATGATAAATCTCTTTAAATCAATTTAAAATGTATCTTCTATAACTGTTCTTAATCAACTTCATCCTAAAAATTCTTCCTACCTTAATTAAAAAAACTTCTTGTACTACAAGTACAACTTTAAAATTATCAGATTCTGACAAATCAGGAATTGTGGGTCTATTAGGGAAATTTGCTATATTCCATATAAAAAATACCAAATACCAGAAAAAATGCCATATACCATATAGCAATATACCATATACTATAATATACTATTGTACTCAAATATTATATACGATGTAGTTAAATCAATTTAAAATTCATCTTCTAGTAACTCTTCTTAATCAATTTTAACCAAAAAGTGCTTCCTACGTTGATCAAAAAAGATTATAGACTTACAACTTTTAAATTATCAGATTCTAGTGGGTCGAATAGGGAAATTTACCATACCATATACCATACACCAAATACCAATCTACCGTATGGTAAATATACATTTTATACCATAATATCCTATTGAACTTAAATATTATTTGTTAATTAATTTTATACTAAAGATGCTTCCTACGTTGATTAAGAAAAAATGTAGAGGTACAATCTTAAAATTATCAGATTCTGACAGATCAGGATTGGTGTGTAGGTTAGGGAAATTTACCATATACAATATCAAAAATATCATACCATAAGCCATATAACATACACCATATACCAATATACCGTACAGTAAATATACCATATACAATAATTGTTATTGTACTTAAATTTTATATATTCAATGTACTTAAATCAATTTAAAATTTATGTTCTATAACTATTCTGAATCAATTTTAAATTAAGATACTTCCTACGTTGATTAAGAAAAATATAGAACTACAACTTTAAAATTACCAAATTTTGACAAATCAGGATTGGTGAGCCGATTAGGGAAATTAAACATGTCCCGTTTAAAAATACCATATCACATGCCATATATCATAGATCATATACCAATACCATATATCATAATATACTATTGTAGTTAAATATTATATACAAATTACTTATATCAGTTTAAAATTCATCTTCTATAACTGTTCTTAATCAAATTTAAACTAAAGATGCTTCCTACGTTGATTAAGAAAAATGTAGAAGTACAATTTTAAAATTACCAGATTCTGACAAATCAGGATTGGTGGCCCGATAAGGGAAATTTGCTATGCACCGTATAAAAACACCATACCATATGCCACATATCATAGACCATATACCAATACCATATACCATAATATGCTATTGTACTTAAATATTATATATGATGTACTTGCATGAATTTAAAGTTCATCTTCTATAATTGCTCTTAAACAATTTAAACTAAACTTACTACGTTGATTAAGAGAAATATAGAAGTACAACTTTAAAATTACCAGATTCTGACAAATCAGGATTGGTGGCCCGATAAGGGAAATTTGCTATGCACCGTATAAAAACACCATACCATATGCCACATATCATAGACCATATACCAATACCATATACCATAATATGCTATTGTACTTAAATATTATATATGATGTACTTGCATGAATTTAAAGTTCATCTTCTATAATTGCTCTTAAACAATTTAAACTAAACTTACTACGTTGATTAAGAGAAATATAGAAGTACAACTTTAAAATTACCAGATTCTGACAAATCAGGATTGGTGGCCCGATTAGGGAAATTTGCTATGTACCGTATAAAAACATCTTACCATATGCCACATATCATGACCATATACCAATACCATATACCATAATATACTATTGTA
>WYDF02314918.1:0-14758 GCA_009867245.2 Adranes taylori
GGTTTTAGAGAAGTTTATCCTGAGGCCCACTCCCTTTGAAGCAGTGAAGAGTCCTTGTAGCATTGCCTGTGCCTGGTATGAGCTGTCAGCGATGAGTACAATGTCATCCGCGAACTTGAGGTTACTTAAAAACTTGGAGTGGTGGTTTGAAAATCATAGGTTTTTATTAGACTACCAATGTGGTTTCAAGAAAAGGAAGGAGTCGATGGATTATTTAATTATTCTCTATTGCTTGTCAAAATCATCTATTACGAGTATTAACAAAACCTTTTTATCGTGCCTCTTTCTAGATATCAGACAAGCATATGATAATGTTATACTGGAGATTCTATGCGATATTTCGTCTTCCTTTAATATTCCTAATCCTTTCATTGTATGTATTTACAAGTTGTTGAGGGTTAAATTTTTATTAAAGTACATGAACGCTTTAGGTTATCATGGCTAGGACTTCCGTTTGTCTACGGAATTGTTCTGTATGCTGATGATATTTTGATTCATCAAAGCGGTAGCTACTTCACGGATGTTTTACAGTCCTTGCCATTTTCTTTCAATAACTGAAAAGAATTAAAATTGCTAGGCCTCTCGCTTTCAACGACGAAATGCTCCTTTTTGGTTTTCTCCTGAAGAAATATCCCTCCTAATGTTCATATTTTAGATGATAATGTAGAGGTGCCTACGGGAGACAAGCAAAAGTATTTAAGTGTTTGGTTCGATTCTAAGTTAAAATTCCTCTAGCATGTGGAATGTGTATCCTCCGCGACACTTAAAAGGATTAATGTTCTTAAGTCTGTCACTACTATTTCGTGGAGAGCTGACCCGAAGATGTTAGTTACCTTCTACAGGAGCTTTATCAACCTGTGACTGAGTACGGGGCTTTCATCTATTTACACTGTACGAAATTTCTATTGCAAAAATTCAGAGGATTCAATATAATTTTGTTAGAATGTCTCTGGGTTTGATGCGCTGTACTCCTATTCCTGCTATGATGATGTTAAGTGGGGAAGTTCCAATTAATCTAAGAGTTGAACAATTTGCTCAAAAATATTTATTAAGTTCTTATGCTATACATCCAAAAATTATCAAAAATATTCGGAATTTTATCCGGTGTGTTTCTAACTACCCTAGATACATGAATAAGCCTTTATCAATATTATTGTAAGCCTTTTCGGAGCATTTTCGGAGCTCAACTTTATTTTAATCTCCATAGTTAAAGTGTTTCTCCTTCTTGTTTTAACACATCTTTCAACTCGCAAATTTGTAGTCTTCAGACTGCTAGGATGAATTTGAGTCCATATGACTATCCACTTGAATTTTTCTTCAAATTTCAGGAGTTTAAGCTTAACTATTTCTTGTCATACTCAGAATTTTAGACTGATGGTTCGAAACAGATCTCTGCATTTGGGATTTATTCTCCGGAGTGGAATATTAATGTATGTGTGCATCTTCCATCCCTGTTTTACGCTATAAGGCTTTTGTCATTAAATCGGTGATTCGTCTTATAATCCATCATAAAATTCCTCGTTCTGTAATTTTGTCTGGTTCATTGAGTACTCTGGAATGTCTAAGAGCGGCAAAATTTGATAGTATATCTCATAAAATTGTTTTAGAAATTAGAGAACTTATTCACTCAGCGCTAATGGACAACTTGTTTACGTTGGATTCCAGGGCATACGGGTATTTCGGGGAACGATCGGGCGGACCATGTAGCAAAACTTGGTCATGAGAAACATATTCAACAGTTATTTGTCTACCCTTCTTCTTTTTATTGTGCTATTACTGATAATATGTCTAGAAAGTCGCAGGGGTTGTGCGACTCCCCCTTAGAGGAGGGTAGGGGAGTCCATGACGTATGTCCACGAGTAAGGAATCAGCCGTGGTTCATTGAAAAGGTTGTGTGTGATTAAGCTTCGGTGTCAACGTTGTGCAGGCTCAGACTTGGTCATGCTCTTTTCCCTGTAAATAAATTCAATGCGGAGATATAGGTACTTAGATCACCTTTTTTTTTGCTCTCGCTTTCAAAATGAAATTATTAGGTTTGAAATTGCGTTTCATAAATAGTCCCTGTCCCTTTTTCTATCAAACAAATATTAATCAATGATGAAGATTGTAAATAGTATTTACTGTCTACAAGTAAGAGTAAATTTTTAATAGATGGTCATTCTTTATTTGAAAAATGGATGGTCAGGAAATATAAGAATTAGTTTCAAAATTGAGGCAAGGTGGACATAGTGGTGTAACCTTTATCAACACCCTCTCATATCAACTATAGGCGTAAGATATCACTACATTGAATTATGAGCCCAGTATTCTACCATTACGCTCTGTAAACATGAAAATACATTATATCAAATGCAATATACAGGTAATAAATTGATATATACCGTCGTAATATATGCAAACTTGAATGCATTTCTAACTTTAAAGAAATTTTTCAGAATTAGTTTACAGAGGCGTATAGCGTAATGGTAGAATGCTGGACTCATAATTCTGTGTGGTGATACCCTGCGCCTATAGTTGATATGAGAGGGTGTTGATAACTGCTACACCACTATGCAAGAAATACGTGTCCACTTTGCCTCAATTTTTAAATTAATTCTTATTCCTGACCATCAATTTTTCGAATAAAACACCTACCTATCTACTAAATAATAATCAATCCTAATCAAGCAATTTGTCGTACTATTATGAATTTTCTAAACAGATGCAATATTAAAGTATGATATTGAATTCAAACTAATCGTTTTTCTTTGTGTTTTCTATACATTTCACAAGAGTTTACTTACATTTGAGGCCCCTTTCTGTGTGTGGAAAGGTTCGCTGAGGCCCCGGATCAAGATTAGCTCAAAAGCAATCAAAATTTATAAACTAAAACAATTGCATAATAAATGGTCTAACACAAAAATATTATGAAGAAATGAATATAGTAATAGCATACAAGAAATCATAAAAACATACACAAAATAAACAAAACAAAAAATATCAGTATATAAATTAAAATCCAAGAGCACAATCTTTGATGGCAGTGCCAAAATTACACAAAAACGATATACGAATCAAAAGGTAAATCAATTCCAAAACCACACCATTATACGAAATGAGGAAATGAAACTAATACCATGCAAACTGCTTATCAAATGCAAATAAAATCATAAATAAACTAAGTCATAAAGATTACACCAGACACTAAATTATACACAATCGGTATTAGCAAGAAAATGTAGTTGGAGGTTTTGGTTTAGGGGCATCTAATGAAAGACATGATAAATTTATACAGCTTTGTGAGGAAGAATGTTTGATGATTAGGAACCCTGTTCGTTTTTTTAAAATTACATCCAAGAAGGTTATATACATGGGTCACTAATGCTAACCAAGGTGTTATTAGCATAAAAGCAATAATCGACGCCCCTGTAGATGGTGGCATGATGAATGAAAATTAGTGATCTCCAAGAGAAATAGGTTAAATAAGGTGTGCAGATGCAATTCTTGCCATGAAAATTACTTCCAGCTCAAAAATTGGAAAAATTTTGAGCTTTTCAAATGATATAAAAAAAATCATTTGACAAATTCTGTGAAAGCTTGAGCAGAGAATCCAATATTTCGGATGTATGGAAGTCATTCAAGAGATATAAAGGTGCATTCTCTAGTAATTATCTTAATTTTTTTCCAGAAGCCTGTTCTCCTCTTCTTCTAGAGAAACTTGCTTCCTCATGTCCCAAGTAATATCTACAGATTTGAATTGGAATACCTATTGGTTCTGATACCCATTTTTTAACATCCGCTATTGATATTGATGAATTTCAATCAGTTTTACTAAGTTCCAAAAAATCTGCGCCAGGTCAGGATGGTTTTATCTACTCTACTTTGGCTAACCTGCCGGTTAGTTTCAAAAATGGGCTTATTAGCTTTTATAATCTTCTGTTAAAAGGGCATGACATTCCAAGCACTTGGTTGAAGGTAGAAGTATGTCCAATTTCAGATCCACAACAGGTAGACAGTTACATGCCGATCTCTTTCATTTATACGATAGGTACACTTTATGAACATATTATTAAGAACCGTTTAGATTGGTGGTTGGAGAAGAACAATCTTCTTCCTTATTCACAGTTTGGATTTAGAAAAGGGCAGAAATCCCTGGACTGTTTAACATCTGTTTACTGTCAGGCAAAATCAGCTATTCTTAATAAAGGGTTATGTGGTTGTCTATACTTAGACATACATATGATAATGTTATTACAGAAGTCTTACTTAAGAAATTGGCGGGCTTAAGAATTCTTCAGTATTTTATTCTTTGTATTCACAAACTTACATATATAAAACTATGCATTAGAGGAACTCCTGAGGCAAGTTATTCCTGGATGTGTCCACAGGTTCAGTTTTATCTCGACTATTATTCAACGTATGTACAGAGCAATTACATAAAAAAATTCCATTAAACTGTAATTTTCTTCAATGCGCGGATATGTGACTTATGAGATCGAGCAAGGATCCGGAGTTGTGCGAATCTTATTCAGACGGCTTTCTCCAAAATCTCAATGGCATTCGGGTCTTTTTAGCATGCGGGAAATGGGCTCTTATCATTTTTTTCAAATAGAAAATCCTTTGATAATTTTAACATTTATCAGGAAAATTCTAAGATCAACATAGTGAACAAGCATAAATATCTGGGTCTATGCTTAGAATTGAAACTTTCCTGTAACACCCATATTGAGTACGTCTTGTCCGTATGCGACAAGCGTATAAACATTCTTAGGTTGCTTACTACGGTTTGGTGGGGATCTGATCCCAAAATCTTATTAACCGTATTTCAGTCATTCGTAAGATCTGATATAGAATCTGGTGCACCAATTAATTTTGGTTATTCAAAATCTTTATTACATAAAATACTCAAAATTCAGTCTAGAGCCCTGAGAATTGCATTAGGATATACGAAATCAACGCCCACCGCCTCCATGGAACTGGAAGGTTGCTTTTCTCTCTAGATCTAAGAGTAGAATTTCTAGCGAAAAACTACATTTTAAGTTAGAATATTATAGAATATTTCAAATTTTTAAATGCTATCAAGTTACCATGTTATAATAGTCAAGTAAAAAAATTATTTTATGAAATTTAATTCGCCTTTGTTTATGGCTTTCTTTAATACCAGGGCTGCTGTTAAAATTTCGGCCTAGAAGACAAAAACATCTAGAAATAAAATAACACTTTATTACTTTTCAAAATAGTTCCCTTTACACTGTATATATCTTTTCATGCGAATAACTCAATCATCAAAGCATTTTTTCCACTCAGAAGATGGTACACTTGAAATCTCATTTTGAAACGCTTCTACTGCATCTTCTGGAGATGAAAATCGTTTGCCACGAAGTCGATTTTTTATTTTTGGGAAAGTAAAGAAGTCGTTAGGACTTAAATCAGGACTATATGGAAGATGAGACAACAATTCTACCTTTTGACCGCTCCAATAGTTTACTGTTTGTTGCGCAGTGTGGGAACTGGCATTGTCATAGTGCAGAATGATGCGTCGCGTCTTATTTATTTTTCGCAATTCAGTGATAACTTGTGGTAAACAAATGGATGTCTTTTGAGTTATTGGTATCAGAGAAATTCTGAATTTTTATGAACATTCCACCAGATATTTATTTTTGTCTCTGCGTGTAGTAGCTTGTATCTTCAGATTTCACGATTGGTACAGTTTTCGATTTTCGATCCTTCGTTCCCCTATATGAGCTCTATTGTTTCGTTGATAATCAGAGTTATCTGACAGTATTTTGGTCTTCTTGAGGTGTTTCTTCTAAAGTTGTGACTAGAGACTTTTTCACAGCCTGCCATATAGCTTTAGTATTTTTTGTTTGCAATTCTTTCGGGATTCGATTTTGCGAATGACGTTATTGTTAAAAACTCTAACCTAGTCAGCGCTGAGCCTGGGCAGCCTTTTTATTTACCTTTGCCTACAGATTTTAAGTTTTCCTGCAAACTCACACATCAGCAGTTGATGATCGCTTTCACAATCTGTAGTCGCTGTTTTTACGGAGGATTTCCATTTCTGTTTAATCGAGATATAATCTATTTGATTCTTCGTGTGTCCACTTGGAGATCTCTAGGTGTATAATCTACGTTTGTGATTCTCATACATCGAGTTAGTAATTGCGAGCGTATTTTCGATGCAGGATTGGATGAGACGTTCTCCTCTGTTGTTCTGTTCTCCTATCTAAACTTCCCCTTTTTGATCCCCAAACTTCCCAAACGTGTTGATATCACGTGATTTAAAAATAACACTCAGGTTGAGAGTACTTGTTGTTTTTAGTATTCTTTTATATGGAAAGTAAGCATTTATGTGTAAAAGAATTGGGACCTTTAAAATGCGGGGCTGATAAAATAATGGTAAAGATTTCTTCGACGACGCGGAAAGACACGCTGAAGCTTTAGCCCACAATTCGAGGTCATTCATATTATAAACCATTAGATTAGGGTATTTTCGTTATGCAATTACGCAACGAAAAATACAATTTGTATATAGAATCATTATTCAGGAAAAAAAATTAATGTCATTACAGTCGCAGTCAGGTGACGAAAGACTTCATGGCTAAAAGAATTTACGTCAATGGTATGGTCTTAGCACGCGTGCATATTGTTTCGCATAGCAATAAATAAAGTAAAATTGGAAATGCTAGTCATCAGTAGGATCTGGTACAAGAAGAAGAACAAGAACAAGAAGAAGAAGATGGTATTACCAATATTGTTATTCTTAGTTTTGAACGCAGTAGAGCTGCAATACGACATAAATCTATAATCGAGCGTTGTGTTGAGGACCCCTGCTGTATAAAATATAAAGGGCAAGGTAAATAGTTATTTTGAATGTTTTGTACATTTCCAGTAACTCAGTCTAATCTAGCCACACATACGAGGGCTGCTGTTAAAATTTCGGGATAGAAGAAAACAAAAACATCTAGAAATAAAATAATACTTTATAGCTTTTCAAAATAGTCCCCTTTACACTCTATACATTTTTTCATGCGAATAAACCAATCATCAAAGCATTTTTTCCACTCAGAAGATAGTACACTTGAAATACCATTTTGAAACGCTTCTACTGCATCTTCTGGAGATGAAAACCATTTGCCACGAAGTGGATTTTTTATTTTTGGAAAAGTAAAGAAGTCGTTAGGACTTAAATCAGGACTATATGGAAGATGAGACAACAATTCTACCTTTTGGCCGCTCAAATAGTTTACTGTTTGTTGCGCAGTATGGGAACTGTCATTGTCATGGTGCAGAATGATGCGTCGCGTCCTATTTGTTTTTCGCAATTCAGTGATAACTTGTGGTTAACAAATGGATGTATACCATTCTGCATTAATAGTTCTACGATCTTCAAGTGGAATACGACATGCCCAGTTTTTCAGACAAAGCAAGCTACTATTTTCTTAGAAACACTGCGGCAGCGAGTGACTTTTATGGGTTTGATTTCATCTTCAAACACCCAAACAGTTGACTGCTGTTTCGTTTCTGATTCATAAGCATAGATCCAACTTTCGTCACCACTACTAATGTCTAGATCAAATTTGATCTCCCTGAGTCGCATCGTTTAAGCATTTCTTTGCACCAGTTCACACGAGCCTCTTTCTGAGCTTCAGTAAAATTATGAGGGATCCAACGGGAACATATTTTTTTTACACATAAGTGATGATGTAAAATTTCATTAATTTGTTTCATATCCAAGCCTAAGTCTGACTCAAATTTTCCATACGTAACATGACGATCTAGCATTATCATATTTCGTACAGCATCAATGTTTTCAGCAGTTTTCGATGTCACTGGTCGCTCTTCACGAAATTCATCACTAATATAACTGCGGCTAAATTTAAACTCTTCTTACCATCGAAAGACAGTTGTCCTTGAAGATGCCTCTTCACCAAAGGCAATTTTCAAATCTTCGATGCACTCCTTGTCACTCTTTTTGAACGAAAATATAATAAAATCTTTGCTCGAAAATGTTCTCTATTTAAATCCATTTTTATTGATTTTATAAATAATTTTGAAAATTTGCAGTAACGAAACGGTTTTACAATCTGTCACTTTTGTGTGACAACAGACAGATGCTTTCATGACGCTTTATAGGTTAATAATCGCTTAAGTACAGTGTTGCCACATCCCGAAATTTTAACAGCATCCCTCGTATAAGTTTGCATCTATGCATAGATGCATGAATAATACATGTGTATATCAAATGATTCAATGAAGAAGAGATCTTGTTATAACGAAGCTCTTTATAGATACGTATCCATATAGTAAAACTAATCATATTTTATAGTTAAATGCAATAAACTAATTAAGTTGAGATTGAGGTTTATCTCATGCGAGATGTCTATAGAATTTAAAATGTTATATTCGAATTTATAGAGACGTTCTTTAGACGTTAGTTTAATTAGTAACTTTCGAGGAAAAATTATACTCAAAATACTATTTTGTTGATAGATAAAAATAAGTCCCTTATTAGTTCAACAAAGGCTACCAACTGCATATTTTATGAGTTTGTACTCCGCCAATAAGTTGTTCTGAAGAAGTCGAAGAATTTTTCTACTAGGAATTAACTGAAATGTATGAGCGCTGCTGGACTGTGGAAATTGTGGTGGTTACTGTAGCAAAATTGATTCCAGTCCAGCGCTTATGATCATTGATTTAGAGATTATAGTCAATGCAGAAGGCGGAGCTAAACAAAATCGGGTTACTTCTTGATGAATTCGAATGTGGCAACAGGATAGTAAAGTTTTATGAATCTAAATATATAGGTGAATTTAAAGTTGCGGCTGGTAAAATTGATGGCGGCAAGAATTTGTACACAGTTCTAGAAAGAAATTCCAAACTATGATTTGGAAAGTCTTTGGATTGTGAAAAGTCTGAAGGATGCAAGAAGTGTACCTGTTTGTATGAATGGGCTAAAGGGAAGAAGAATGTGTATGAAGGAATAGAATGATCTATGTAAAGATGATTACAGAACATGTGTGATTTGTACGAAACTGTAAATGAAGTTGAGATAAGGATGAATGATATGAGATGCAACAAAGATCGAAGAATGTAATATATAATAGGCATTATTTCAGTATAATGAATGGAGAGGGAATGTCAGAGTATATTTCATCAGATGTGAGTGTGGGAAAAATAATTGCGCGATTTAGGTGTATGAATCAGAATAGAAGAAACATGTATTGTATGGATGAGAGTGCGAGGATATTCAAGATATCTGGAAGAGATGAGGAATGGTGGGAGCATTGGGTGAATGCATGTACGGGAATGAATTGGAGTGATGAAGAAAAGTTGTTATGCGGGTAATGTAAGAGTGTTTGGGATGGGAAATAAAAGGTATAGGAATAAAGGAAAGAATTATTGAGGGCAGGGCATTGAGGGGATGAAATAAAGTAAGAGGAAAGACTCCTTTTCCTTGTAGGGGAGGAAAGGTAGGAGTGAGGATGGGTTTTGTTGTTTTTTATTTCTTTTTCTTCTCTTTTGTAGGTAATACTTGTAATTGTAATTACAGAATACTGTTGTAAAATTCATGGCCATATGTGTTTTCCATTGTACTTCTGCTTCTTCAGCCTGTAAGCATCCACTCATGGACATAGGCCTCCACAGTCAATATCCAGTATTTTCCGGCGTAGCGGTGGATGTCCTCTTGTCTGTGGTCGATCTGTGCTGCTCTTTAACTTCCATGGTCTCCATTTCATCAAGGTCTTACTCAATTTAAGGTTATCTCTCGCTACGTGACCCGCTCACTGTAATTTTAATTTTGCCACTCGTTCCACCACATCTATGACTGCTGTTCTCCTTCTAATTTCCTCGTTTTGAATTCGGTCTCTTAAACTGATACCCCTCGCTCTATCGCTCGTTGGCAGACCCGAAGTCGGTTTGCGTTGCTTTACCTGGGAGTCGTAGTTTCGAGCCCGTACGTTGCAACGGGCAAGATACACGTATTATATACCTTTATCTTGAGGTTTATGGGAATCTTTGGTTCTCGGAAGATGTAACTGAGTCTGTCCAACTCAAACGGATATTTCCCGTGATCTCTGCTGATTAGTTGTCCTTCCCCATTTTGATATCTTGCCCTGGATATATGTTTCATCCACTCTTCCGAGGGTGTGATTGTCGATAACAACCTCTATGCCGTTCGGGCTCATAATTTTTGTTTTTTGTAGGCTTATTTTCAGACCTACTGCTTGGCAGGCTTCTTTTAATTCCTGCAACATTACTTCGAGTTCACCCGCATCACCGCTGATGAGAATCAGTAAAGCGGACGAAAGTGGTTAAGGCGATACCCGTTGACATTAATACGTCTTCGCTCCCAGGAATGTTTTTCAATACGTTCTCCAGTGCCAAGGTGACGAGTTTAGGTGAGATGGTGTCGCCCTGTCGGTCACCTCTCTTAATTTTGACTTTTTCTGTCATCCAGTTCTTCTCCATCCTGACTCATAACGTAGCGTGTTCGTAACTATATTTAATCAGGTTTGTATAATTCTGGCGTTTTGCAGTTTTTCAGTTGGTTCATTGCTGCTCTTAGTTCTGGTCCGTCAATCGCTTTTAACTCTTCATATCCCACATTTTGGACTATTTGTTTTCCTCTTTTCGGGTGATGGTGAAATTGACTGCTTGTATAGTCTTTGGTAGAAGTTCTGGATGATCTCCATGATCTTATACTTCTCTATAGTAATTTCTCGTTGGCCATTCTTCATCTTAGGAATTATCATCTTCCCTTTCGATAGACCGGAGCTCAGAACTCTCATATTACAGTTGTTTTATATGGCATCATTGATTATTTGGATCTTCTAGGATCTTTTGTCCCTTCTAATGGCTTTGTTAACTTTTTATCAGGTTCTTGTACTTCGACGAGTCTCTGCCTGTTTTCCTTCTCTCTTTGATCAGTCTCTCGGTGTCTGGAATACCTTTTCTCTGGTTTCTCAATTTCTGCATAGAGCACACTTTTTTTACGGCTGTCCGTATGCTGTTCGTAATTTTGTCGATAACACATTTAGCTCTAGGCTTTCTAGCTCTTCAGTTGGTCGTAGCTTTTATCCATATGTGTGTTAAATTCGTCTTTTTTCCCTTTCATCTCGTACATTGTGAGTGGGATCTTTTTAGCTATCAAGCACTTCCTCTCCACCCGAGTGTATATGTGTAGCTTTGCTCTCACCAACCTGTGGTCACCGCCAGTGTCAAATTGACTTAGAACCGAACCGTCTATACATATGCGCTTGTCTGTGACCAATGCGTAGTCTATTTCGTTCTTCACTGTGTAATCTCGACTCCTCTAGGTTCACTTTCTTTTATGATGTTTTACGAGGAAGGTGTTTAGGCATTTTTTTTTTATTGAGAAAGTTGACAATCGCTTGCCCTTTGGTTTCTCTTGTCCAGGCAGAATGGGCCAACATACGCAATATCTGTTGTAGCTCTTGTTCCAGCCTTGGTATTGAAGTCGCCAATTATGATGGTGAACTTGGCCTTCTCTATATTCTTTGCGACCGTCACATCTTTATAAAGCGTCTCATTTTCCTCGTCTGTAGATGCAGAAGTGGGTGCATATGTTTGTATTATTTGCATGTTGTGTTTATTGTTAATTTTGAGTGTTATATAAATGATTCTGTACGAGATCGCTGTTTTAGTAATGAGGTGTTTCATCTTCTTATGGACCAATAAATCCACGCCACCAATGTGTGCATTTTCGTTTCAGTCCTTTTGGAACAGCAGACGTTCTGATTTTAGGATAGTGACTGATTTGCCATTGACTCTCGCCTCCTTGATCCCAATAGGTCCCACTTGGTGTTCTGCAGTTCTTTCTCAATGTTTATCAGTTGTTTATCGGTCTTCATTGAGGGGATATTATATGTAGACTGCTTTCTTATTCTTTCTGTGTCTTTTTTTTGACAATTTTTGCCCTTTTGTCGAGCTTTTGCCTCCTCCAGAATCCATGAGGCTGACTGACGTATCGACGCGAGACTTTGAGCACCTAGCTCTATTCACCGGTGATAATATTATATTTAAGTTCAACATTTCATTTGGAAGGTTTCCGGCAGTGAAAACGTCATGCTTGCCAGACGTTTTGGCGAGTACCTGTTGCTCCACGGGAGATATTTAATTTCGCTTCTACCCTTCAAGCAAGCTTGATGAGCATTGCCCCATCCGGCGCCCGGGTCCTTAGGAGGTTACAAAATTCATTGTACACAATTCTAAAATCAAATTTCAGACTATCTTTGGATCGTGAAGCAGGAAATAAAGTCAACAATTTCTTAGAAATCTTTACCATGAAGCACAATAGCTTAGATCAACATTTGCTACATGATGATATCAAGGTTTTGGAAATTTTAGTGAATTTGAAGGGTAATTCTTTCAAAGGGTTATATAGCAACCGGTGATGACAGAGGAAGTATAAACTAAATATTTACTTGGGTGAGATGGAACTATTTTCTTTAACTTGGATGAGATGGAGAAACTATAAATTTATACAAATTAAGTTCGATCCTATGCACACAATTATACCTTGCGTCTGTTGTTTATGAACAGGTTCTTCAATTGATTAAAATTTTAGTTTCTAATGAGTTCGCACAAACGCTATATTTAAAACTTCTGCAGAAAAACTATATCTCATATATATAGTTACACTAAACAATGATCCTATTTTCCATTCAAAGGGAATACGTCAAGGTGACAGACTGTCTTTCTCTTAAATTACTGGGCAACTTTGAAAGAGATGTAATGTGCATAAAAGGTACAAGCACAAATAACCAACGAGTCAGATATCTACATATTATTGCTAATATGCATGCAATGCATGTAAGAGGGTTTCATGCCTATACGAACTATAGAACTTTGAGACAAACGTCAAGTTCAATATCGTTCGTCAAATCTATCATTAAAGTCGGGTGCATCTTAATAGAGTACGCCAGTTCGTAATTATGCTCGGAAGTAGACTTAACTAACTTACTTAAACTCATTGGTTTTATAAGCGCGTTACTGTGCTCAAATCAAATTTCGATGGAGTCGAGTTGAACGCAATTTTTTTTTCTTTCATTAAAAAAAAGTTTTTTATAATTATTTTCATAGAATATTACTAAATTAATTTTTAAATATAATTTTTGGATAGTTTTTGGATATTTTATAATTACAAAACAGGTATGTGTTGCAAATATTTCTATTTATTGTTTTGTTTATAAATAATAGGCTTATTAAACCTTACAAGTTCAGAAGGGCTTATTATCGAAGCGTAAAGTAATTGTTCATCTTAATAATACCACGAAACAATTTGTATTTATAAATTAGAGTTTCCAGATCAGCGTTTCCAAACTTTACATATTATTGTTTCTCATTTTTACGCTTTCCTAATGTGTTATTTATATACTGGGTGTCATTTTACCAGTTGTCTTTATTACTTATTCCACATCACATCCTAATTCAATTGCTTCTTTATCACATTTGACACAGAACTTTTTCCAAGGACCTATAAAATTATTTTGATGTACACCAGACCAGAGTATTTTGTAACTACAAGTTTGACAAAACCATTTTTTTTAACCTATGTATTTAATAATTCAATGTTGCGCGCCTTTCGATGTCTCCTAATTTGTTAAGTCTATACCAGTTATTTCTAAAGTTATAACTATTTTTGCGTCAAAAAGTTAATGTTCTGTATCGAAGAAATTAATTATTTGACACATCTTGTGCAATTACTAGTTTTAGTACGCTGTCCACTAAAACGTTTAAACATTTAAATTTTTAATCCTATTTATATGGGTGTGTAGATCGATATAAAAATTATTAACTAAATAAGTTAACATTTCGAAAACTACACATTGACTGTATGAAATACCGAAATAGCTTAAAAAAGCAAGGCAGGATAGATGGAGCATTTCTGTCATAGTTGGTTGCCGTCATCAATAACCTCTGCTTCAGTAGCAACATTATTTAATTACCCTGTTTACTGCACCACGCTGTCTTCTTTAAACTAATTTGAAAATCCATTATATAATGTACAAATTATAGAGCTTTATGAACGTAGATCGTAGTAAGACGAAATGACATCTTAAGTAAGATAAACCATTCTAGGTGTTAACCCGTCTCCACAATCCAGATGTAAAGAACTTTAACAATCAAAGTCCCGTCCAACCCTTCATCGCCTTTTTCTTCTTTTTAATCCTCTTCCCTTCCGTACATCATTCTTTTCCCTACTTATAATCTAATCCCTCTTTTTTTTCTTCTTTTCTGTCTTCTTTTTTCTTTTCTACCTTTCTGTCTACCCCGTTCGTTCTCCGATTTACCCCCTTCTCTTTCAGTCAGTTTCATTTCTCATCCCCTACATTCGTCCTCCTCTCCACCACCTTCCTCGATTTCTCCCATGTTTTATTTCATTGTCTTTCTTCCCAATCCTCTTTCATTCATGCATCTTCTCCAGTTCTTCGCCTCCTTCTTTTGAACTACATACATTCAACCTTATTTTTTCACAGTCTTTTATCCAATGATCCCATTGGTCTACCTTCTCATTGCACAATCTACACTTCCCTTCATCAACACTCATCCAATATCTGTTCCCTTCAATTCTCCTTTTCTCCTTCATTCTAATTCCGTCCAACAAGTACTCCGGCATCCCCCCAATTACTTTTAATTCATCATGCGTTCTATTATACATGCATTCTTTCATCCTTCAGGATTGGCATTTGCCTGGAGATTTTGAGATCAATCCAAACAATAATTGTTTGGATTGATCCAAAGAAATTATTTC
>WYDF02314929.1:0-14758 GCA_009867245.2 Adranes taylori
TATATATCAAGATTGAAGTAAGTTACCTAGCAATAAATGGAAAAAGCAAGGAAAATAAGGAAACTGAGGTGGGTTCCCTATTGGAAGAAAACGACATATTTATTTAGGTATATATTTCTCTATTTATATTAATTATATACAACACGAAATGGAGCATCCAAAGAAGTGCACAAAATTGAGTAATAAAATAAGATATTGCACCAAATTTATTAGATGTCATAAAATAGGCTTTCTGGTTTCTCTCATATTAAAAAGATCAGTAGCGTTACACCTATTACTGAACATTTCTATATTGCAATTTACTTTTTATATATTATTTACTTTAAACTTCTTAATTTTTCAAAAGCTTGAAGTACATATTTTATATAATAAGTTTACAGTACACCATAATTCGTATAATAATTCTCATTCAGAACTATATGAACACGTTAACTACTCGTTTAAAATGAATTAACATAAGGTGTTATCTATCTTGATAACTACTCTTTTTTATACTATAGGTTATTATTTGAATCATTTTTAATCATTATTTGATTACCTTTGTTCAATCATTATGTTATTGCATTATACAGTTTTACTAAAAATTCCTAATTGTGTAATTTTACCTATAAACTAATTTTTAAATAAATTCTTAGCTGAGAACAATACCTATCCTAATGAACTTCTTATCTACTCGTTCAAGAGTAATTAATTTCAAGTCCTTATGTATCCAGTATCAGAATAATTATTTCATTACCTTCCCTCAGTCATTATCTTATGTCATTATTGAATTTTACGTAAAAATCCCTAATTATGTAAGTTTAAATATAAACTAATATTTTTAAATAAATTCTTAGTTCAACTGTTTAACAGTTGCTGTGTACATTGTGTACTGTTTACATTTATTTTGTTTTAAATACATCAATTTCCCCTTTTTCACCCAGAAACACTTATTTTTCCTTTTCAATCCCTTTTTTCAATCTAATTCAGTCAAAGCCATGAAATAGACGCAAATATTGAAACAGGTACCAGAAATACTAAAAGCAATAACTTAGCTATGAAACTATGAATTATCTAATTTTCTTAGAACTAAGGACTAATTATAATTAATAGTATTACTTTTATTATAAAGTATATACCATTGATTATATTTAATAAGTACGTGATACCAATCAGGAAGTTAAAATCACAATTTAATTACAACAAGTGTCTTATACCAGCGACTGGTTCAAGATAACTTGACAATTTCACGCATTATGATAAGCAATCATCAATATCTTCTCTATTAGGTGCATATATAGGCGCAATACTTTTGGAAAATTGGAAAAATAATTCATTTTTAAGTTTTTGTGTTACAACTAAATTAAAATATTATTTTCTATTCGAAAATTATCAGCATGCAACTTAAACATAAATACGAACGGAAGTCTCTACTGTGAGTATTAAATACGAACGCCAAATTCCATGGTTTACAATTAATTCATTTGGGACCGCTGTTTTTATATTTTGTTTTATTTTTTAACGAGGTTTTCTCAATTACGCATTTTCACCAAACCGCTGCTTACATTTCGAATTATCCCTTTCTCTTGCTTGATTTTTTGTCGGCGCATTTCTTTTTTTTTTTAGCTGATACTTTAGTAGCAGGTAGATAGCATTATCCTTTTAATTCGCGGTACCTAAAAGTGTCCCAAAGGTGATTAAATTATTTGCGAAAGGAAGTGGATTAACGTGTTTCGTCTGCTGTAATTGTTTTGGATTTCGTTTGGTTTTTATCTTTGCTCTTAATGCTTTTTTTGTTTCATACGTGCGTATCTCGGATTTCCTCTCTTATCCCATAATTCTTGCTTTGATTTTAACTCTTGACCGCTGACTTTAATTGCTATGAGAATACTAATACAGAAGGAAGCAATTTAAATTTTTTTATGCCAAAAATATACTCAAATTGTTTGCTATAAATAAATGTTGTATTCGCGTTATAATCAATCAAGAAAAAGAAAATAAAATTAAAAGTAAATACAAAACGTAATGTTGGAAGTAGTGTCATTCTTTGTCTCGATTTGGCGTCTAGTCAATAATACTTTATCACAAGAAAATATGTCTCTGTAGCAACAATCTGGGTCGACAATTTCCCATTTTAGCCCAAATCCGCCCAATTCAAGACTTTTGGAGCTTTGTTATTGAACAGTGTAAAATAGAGGTTGTCAACTGAAAATGAAATACGTCAACCGGGAAGCGGGTGCATTCCATTCTATCATGATCGTACTATTCTACAGCTTAAGTCTGAGGGGCTCGATTGGGCCGGCATTCTTGGCTAGGCTATAAAGGGATATTTCTGGAACTTGCATAGAGTATTCCAAGTTACGTATGCTTACAATTACCAGTAGTACGCAATTCTGTTCCAATTAGAACAAAAAGTCGAAACCTTACAGGGTCTGGATTTAATTATATCAAAATATAATATAATAAGACTTAGTTTATCCCAATGGAGGAAGGACTCCTGTAGTCCTGGTTACCACAAATGTTAATACAATTCGTTTCTGTGTTGATTACCGGTTAGTCAACTAAGAAGTAACTTGATCCTTGCCCCTAATAGATGATGTCTTATCTGTATAATAGCAAAGGTATATTCAGGGTATTTGAAAATAAAGGTTAAAGAAAATGTAGGCAACATACAGGATTTATCACTCATGAAGGTTTTTACGAAATAATGTCATGCCATTTGGACTAACGAATTTGGACTAACGAAGTTCTCTTCAGGTACTATCGGCTACCTCAAGGTCTCAAGTGAAAAGAAATTCTTACTTATTTTGATGATACAATTATTTTTTCAAGAAATTTTGTGTAAGATTTTAGGAGACTTGAACATACATTCGGTAGATTATTTGAAGCAAATTTAATCCTCAAAACCAGTAAATGTTATTTTTTTGAAGGATAGTATACATATTGTAGGCCATGTAGTAGATAAAGATAGTGTTTCACCTGATCCTAATAAACTAGCAGCAATAAAAATTATTCCTGTTTTCACAACAACGAAAATGTTCCTTAGATCTTTGTAATTTCTATAGAAAGCTTTTACACTAATCGCTCCGCCTTTGTATAACGTCACTGAAAGAGATGTAAAATTCGTATGATCAGATATAGGTAATGAAGCAATTAAAATTTTTAATGCTAAGCTTAATCAGTCACTGGTTTTAGGTCATTTTGACCCTAATAAGACCACAAAATTACACGCTGACGCGAGTCGTGTAATAATCTTAGCAATTTTCCATCAGGAAGGGTCAGACCAACTTTGACATCGAATTTCTTATATATCCCATAGCTTACCGAAAGCAGAGACAAATGTAGTATTTCTGGATTAAAAATTCTTCCTATAGTATGGATTTTAGGTTATTTGCGTCATTTTATTTAAGTAAATTATGTAACCCTCGCGCAGTTTGTTTCTTAAAAACTTTAAGAATACCCCTCATATTGGTTAATGTGTTGGGCTTAAAATTATTGGAATTTGATTATTCAGTATATCATAAAAAAGGTAGAACACATAAAAATCCAGATCTCTTCATTTCAGTAGCAAACGAAATACCAACTTTCACTACCAACTTTCAATACAAGATACAGGGTCTTTACTACAACAAGATAAAAGTTCTACCACTTCTGACATTCTTGAAAATCTTAATCAATAGCCTCATCAAAGAAACCAAAATATTATGCTTTAGAATAAAAGTTCGATGGATGTCATTTTAATTTTGTATATCGCCACATAGAGGGCACAAGTAACAAAACACATGCTTCCGAAAGTAACCTCAATATTATATTGGTACGTGTTAAAAATTTCGACCGTGATCAAAATACAACAAGTGGTGTAGTTACATTAGTAAGACGTTCAGAAGCATCGAATAAAATCGAGAGCATTTCCGAGTGATAATGTTATTCAACTTTCGAAGAAGTTTATCGGAACAATAATCTCTTGCCGAGTTGGTTCTTGTTATTGATAATGAAGCTCTGAATTAAACACCTGGACGCACAAATCTCAGCGATGATCCTAAGCCAGGTCCACCAAAAAAAAGTGGTTACCCAGGGAAGCTCTAATGCTGTGCGCGAGATGATTAATAAAGATCGTCATGCAACTTGCCGTGAGATCGAGAGTTCGTTGCGCATTTCTATGACCTCAATCCAAAAAATTTTACATGATGAGTTGGGCGTTGAATCTCGCATATGTTGACCGACCAACAAATGGCGGCACGTGTCAGTTGTTCAAAACTATGCATTATCGTCAGCGGTGACGAGTCTTGGATTTATTCTTATGAATCCGAGAATCAATGACAGTTTGCTTGTTGGATGTTTCAAGATAAGGTGAACCCAAGTCATACAATCCCGCAGTGTGTCGAAAAAGATGGTCGCAACATTTGTATCAATATCCAGACATGTAACTAAAATTATTTAACAAAATGGAAGGATGGTAACTGCTGATTGCTGTACAACCGTTTGTTTGCCAGAAATCATTTCTGAGCTTCAGAAAAACAACCCACAGCCTCACAATGACAATGCGAGTGCAGACACTGCTCGACAAACGTTTGATTTTTTGGAGCAACTAAACATCGAATTGCTTCCTCTCTACAGCCCTGACTTAAGTCCAACGATTTTTTTACATTTCTCGCCATCAAGAATCCACTACGAATCCACTAAGGACTCAAATTTAAACTACTACTTTTTGTTAAAGCTATACGCAAAATTAAAAAGACATCTTATGTTCTGAAACCTGATACGTAATGATTGTTGCATTGATTGGTAATAAGGTTTTTAATTAATTTATTAATTTCATTAAAAGTAAGATATTTCTTGTTTTTAATGAAATTTTGCTTTTACGACTTGGTAACATCTTCCCATAAGATGGCAATATAAAACGTTAAATAATTTTTAAATCAAAATTAAATCATTTCAAGCCACAAGCTGAAACCGGTCGTAAAAATAATATTTAATAAAACAAACAATTGTTTTTAATGAAACTTAATTAAAGTATTTAAGATTTGTTAATGGATAAATAACTTCTTTTAAGCACGTGTTCAGTTTCAAATTACATTTAATATTATTTTAAATATTCAAAGTTACAATCTCTACTTACATCAAACAACAAAAAATTCAAAGTTTCTTTTCATAACTATATCATCATTATTATATCTTTAATGAAGCATGGTCACCCCAATACTTGTACTTTATATTGTGGAAGCGCAAAAATCTAGAATACAGCGCAATGTTCTCGTAGATGATACGCGCGTCCTCAAGAGACTAAACTTCGCGTCGTTGACAATTTGAAACTTATTTTAACATTCATGTAGAGTTAGAGTGAATCTTCTGGTATTCAATAGTGTCATATGAAATGTTTCAAATACTATTTTAATTTAAATACGTTTGGAATATAAATTTAGTGTAAATCTTTTTTTAGACTTATCACATGCGACTACTTGAGGCTCTCCTTAATGATTGTGTTATATCCAGAAATAAACTCAAAAACACTGGGAAATATACATACAGAAAATGATTGAAGACTTAGAACCAAGAGATGGTAAAATAACCAGAGAACTAGAGATGGAACCAGAAGTCAAACTTTTCAATCATATTTATAAATCTGGAATTATACCTGAAAATTAGTTAACATCCATGTTTATACTAATCCCGATGAATGCGAGAAATTACGCTGAGTACACATTGATTCGAACACCCCAACCACCCCCCCCCCTTGCGTACGCGCCTAGCCTCAACGATTGCGATTGCTAAACAAACTATCTATAGTAGATGATATAGTAGACCTCAAAATAAACGTAGGTAAGACCAAAGTAATGACTGTAGGAAGCAAATCAGAAGGACCTTGATCAAACATAATAATATATGGTAAAAGAATTGAAGTGGTTGACAATTTTAAATACCTGGGTACTTGAATAAATTGCAACTTGATTGTTGCAGCTAAGACCCTGACCTTGAAATATGGTCCAGAATAAAGCACAGAAGAGGTTCATTTAATAAGATGAAGCAATTCCTATGTGACGCCACGCTTAGTTTTGGTTTAAAATATCAATACGTGAAAGATTATATACACTCTGTTATACGGGTGTGGGGTATGGACGTTGACAGTAAACACAATGAAGAAAATAGAAGCCTTCGAAATTTGGACTGTACGTAGACTTCTCAAAGTTCCATGTTACCATTTACGAAATATTCAGAAGGGCACGAAGTTGGGAGCACAGAATCAATTAACAGAGTTGGATATGATGCAACAAGAAAGATAATGGATGAAAAGGAAGGTACGCTAGAAAAGGTAATTGAAGAAATGCTTCGCATGCAGAAAGAGAATTCTAGTGACATGATGCGTTTTCTAAAGGAAATACTAATTGAGATTAGAGAGTTGAAAGAAATGAAGGTGAAAATAATAGTAATAAGGAATGAAAACGAGAGTGATAGAAAATAAATGTATGGAATAGAGAAAAAATGGAATAATGAGAAAATGGAATTAAAAAAAAGAATAAAGGATCTGGAAAATGTGAAACATAAGACGCAAAAAGGGAAAGGAAATTAAATGCCATGATATATAGACTGAGAGAGGAAGTAGAAGGAATTGAAGGTGTAAGAAAGAAGTGTTAAATAGAATGAACAGTAACGCAGGTGTGATGCAGATGCAAAGAATTGGAAAGTTAGAGAATAATAGTGGAGTGAGGCCTATAACAATGAAATTAGAGACATGGCAAGCAAAAATGGAGATCATGCAAAAAAGAAATTATTAAAGGGTAGTGGTATTTATATTGAGGAAGATTTAACAATAAGTGAGAAGAAAATTAAACGAAAAATACAAAAAGAAGTTATGAAAAAGAGCAATGGGAACGAATGAGTGTGAGTGGGTTACAAGCAGGTACTGGTGGGAAATTAGCGGTGGATTTGGAGCGATGAGGAACAGAGATTGATGAGACTATTTTATGGAGGAAAAGATGGAGACAGAGGAGAAGAGGTAAAAGCAGAAGAAACACAATTAAACTGAAATGGAAATGGAGAGGTAGAAAAGAGAATAAAAGTAAAATGAGAGCAGAAGATGGGGCAACAAATAAAGAGGCAGAGGAGAATCATATGGAAATTGGATATAAGGAAAACCGGTGTAGAGGAAAGGAAGAAAATAATAAGAGGAGAAATAATGTATCAGGTTTTGAGTACAATGTAGATAAAATAATAATGGTAGAAAGGAGGAATAAGGAATTAAATAAAGATAATATGAGAAAAAAGTTGAAAATGTTAAGCTGGAATATTCAGTGGTTAAAAAGTAAAATAAAAGACAAGGAATTTTTTGAATATTTGACAGGTTTTGATATAGTAGGTATGGTTGAAACGTGTGTAGAGACACAAATAAGAAAGCACTTAGCAAAGGAATGAAAGTTGTTATTACGTAAGTAGTTTGTTTGCTAGACAAAACTAGTTGAAATAAAGGTAGTCGCTAACGAGCATTTCTACCATAAATAAGTTTAACAACTAAAAAGTAGCAATAAATAATCATTGACCGTTGATTAAACTCTATTGTATTGATTATATCTGAAACAAATTCTTTTACACACATCTGGTGCCGCCGAAATTAGCTAGTCGAAGTAATAATTAAAAGCCACACAGCTCTCACTGGAGAGAATAGTTAGTAATAAGAAATTTTCGGTTGCAGATTGATTTCTTATTAGTTATTCTCTTGAAAATAAAATGATGAATTAAATTGTAATTTATTCTTAATTAAATCATGAATAAATTAAATTGCAAATAATTATTGGAAGTTTAGTTAGATATGGGACATATTGTGTCCAATACATGGTAATTAATAAGTATTGTTACGATAGAAATGGACACACAATTAGTACGCTAAAGACGTCAATGTCTAAATGATAAATAAGTTAAATTGTAAGAAAAAACTATGCTTCAATTAATATGTCCAACGTTAATAAACAAATATCGCCTCAAGTAAAAAGATTCGCCTGTATTTGACTTTCCATAGTCAAGCTTTAAGAAGAAAAACCGCATAATAGATATATAGTCAGACATACGTTCATGTTGAAAAGCGTCTTAGTTCGATTGTATAAAATGTAAGTCGGGAGTAGTTCCATAATCTTTATCAGAACTCATCGTCGCTATGATTCATCACCGGGTGCAGCTATACAGTTATAAAAGACGCTCTGCAATAGCTAATTCCCGCAACTCTTCTGGTAGATTCGATCTTAGGACCGTAAGTACATGTAGAAAGTTCTCGACTTTAAAGCAGAATAGAAATAGACAGTGGGATGTACTGCCTTGCAGTCGATGCTGGTGCAAGCTGGAATTCTCCCCTCATTTTTTGTGCTGTTAGTACCAGGTCATTTAGGGTCTCCGAAACGATATATAAAATAGGACCCCCTGCAGTTGGATCTCTTCCGTTTTCAGTTTTCAATTCTATAATGTAAATACTTCACGACACTCCGTTTCATAAAAACGATTAACAAATCGCTTAGCTAATTGCTCTTATTTACTTGTAACCAGTGCTTATTAAAACTTCGAGTACGGAAAATGGTCACGTTCATGTAGTAATTACGTCGCTTGAAATTATTCGGCACTGTATTACACTGAACTAATTCGACAAGTAGAATCAGTTCAGTGTATTTAGGGACATGTAAGTGAAATTTTTATATTATTTATTAATCAGACTAGAGAAATGTTTGCTATCCTTCAGAAATAAATCAATTAAGTTACAATGTATGAAAAAATATTAAATTCATTTTAATTCAACAGAATAGAAAAAACTAGTTAAACTTAAATTTGATTATTGCAAAACAGATACTTATTTAATGATGGGATCTGGAGTAATAATTGTGTTGTCCTTATAATCATTTTATGTAGAAAATAAACGGCTTAAATAATTGCAGATATTCGTTTTTCAAAATTTTTAAAACGTAACTAATAATGTTGTGTTAGAATAGAGATGTGAATAATAGAATTTTAAAACTGATTGCTCGTTTCATTTCTTTATAAGTGTTTATCATGGTTATAAATGGTGTGATTATTTAATTAACAGTGCTGGACCGTAATTGCTTATTCAAAGCTGTCGCACAGTTTGTAATAGGCAAATGTATTATATTTGACACACTTCATTTGTCGGTATGACCATTAGTAAAACATTAAAGTGAAGTTCTATCTCGTTAGAGCCACGTTACCATTAAGCCCTAATAAAACGTTATATTTTTTGCTCTACCAACAATCAAAATCGATTAACGATAAAAATCAATGCCAAACGACGGCAAACGAAAAAATCAATGGCAAATTGATGGCAAACTGAATAATATCCAGTACACAGATGACACCATGGTTCTAGCAGAGACCACGGTTTTTTCTAAGCAGATTCAACACAGACCGTAAGGAGTTAGGTTGGAAGATGAACACACAAAACAAAGACGATGGTAATTAGTAAACAACGGATAGAAAACGTAATCTCGCTGGACGAGAAAGTGACTGAGAGTGCGCCGCGCTTCAACTACCTTGGATGCTGGTTGACAGAAGACTGGGTTTCGGATGTAGCAATTAGAACCATGAATGGTTCAGCGCAAAGAAGCGTTTTCCAGCGCATTCGTAAATAACCGCGATTTCCGACCAGAAACACGCTGGTGCATCGTGCATCGTACTGACCATGCTGTCATATGGAGTCGAAGGCTGAACGCTTAAAATCACCTCCATGAACGGACTCAAAGCATTCGAGATGTGGATGTACAGAAGAATCCTTAAGGGTCCCTCAGACTGACCACGTCACCAACGTCGATGTGCTCCGACGGGCCGGAAAAACTCAAAAAGTTCTCACAATCGTGAAAATATGAAAAGCCGCCTATTTCGGACACATCCTCCGCAAGGATAAGTACAGCCTGCTACAACTTATCATCGAACGCAAGACTGAGAGAAGACGCGAACTCGGGTGTAGAAAGTTCTCTTGGATGAGGAATCTTCGACAATGGCTTAATAACCGTGATGTAGCAACGTTGATCAGCAACGTTGATCTGATTCGCACGAAATAGAAATGACTATTCCATGATGATCGTCAATCTTCGGTAAGGAGATGGCACCAGAAGAAAAAGGATGATGAAAATTAAAGTAATTACTAAATCCCGGAAGAATTAGTGCGTTTTTATAACCATCAGAATTTTGTGAAAACTCTCCTTATTCTGTCACACCAAAATTAAATGCGACATAGTGTTTAGGTTTGAATTCTTTGAATAATCAATTTGCACGTAGTAATTGAATACAAATATTATTTAATTTTATTATGTTGGTGAGAAATACATAATAAAATTAATTTGTTGTTAATTTTATTATGTTGTAGTTGTACGCCTTTTTTAATCATTCTTTTTATAAGGCCTTAATATTATACATCTGTTTTATTCAATTAGATTTGACCGCGAAAGACGATTTGTTGTTGAGAGGGTGGCGCAGAGTTTGGTTAAATTTATGTTTGATCTACATGAGTTAAATAAGTAACCCTACTAATGGCAAAATCTAAGGTTTTATTCTAAACAATTTCCGGAAACTGGGGATTATAACTCCACTCCATCGTAGGTAAACTAATGTGCTTATTAAAGTGAATAACATTTTGTACTTATTGTACAAGAAGACCTTAATGTAGGAGAGAATCGCTACATTTCCCATTACAAGAATTCTTAAATGCCAGTCATCCTGCGGAGTAAAAGCGCCAATAAAATTATATTGAAAGGATCGATTTTGTGGAAAACAAAAACAAGTATACAAAGTGTTTCATATGATAAATCGCCGTACTCAAAAACATATCGTGTATGATTTCATATATTCATACATACGGTCGCGAAAGTCCCTAATTTATATGTATATTCATTATGATCTGGATGGCAGCTTCTTCTTCCCGGATAATGAACTGGCTACTGAGTGGAACAAGGAACAAGGACCTTGCCAGCTCGGGTCCGAATTAATGAACGAATAACTGAAGACAGGTGTTAATACACTAGTGTGGAGATGTACTGTTACAGTAAATTTTATATATTTCTTAAGAAATGTATTTGTTTCGAATAGGAAATATTTATTTACGCTAATTTAATTATAACCTAAAAAATCAAATTGCTCCGCAAGAGTTTACACATTTAACTAGCTGTAACTTGCTTTCATCGTCCATTGTTTTCTGTTTTATTTATCTATGTGAATTTGAATTATTTAAGAGAATTAACAAAAATATTATCAGTTAGAAGTTGTTGTAAGCAATTTCTTTTGACAATATTTAAAGAATTTTATAATCTTTACATTAGTGGCTTCATGCACGGATGCCTAATATTTATAACTAAAAGGTAGATACAGCTTTTGTTATATACCGATTTTAGATTACGCATTATATAACACATAGCAGTCTTTTTGAAAGGTAGTAATATTGCAACGTCAAATGTAATTAGACGTATTCAATTTTTAGGATTCTATTGTAGAGATTTCAAGTATTTTATTTGTTCAACGGAAATAATGTCTAAATTATAGAAACTGATTAAAATCAGTGTAGCAATCTTATATCATAATTTTATATGATTATACAAGTTAAATAAATAAAAATATCTGACATGATTCATAACGCAGGTTTTATCTTGTGGATAGTCAAGGGGAAAAAATGAGTTTTTGTAGTTCATGTGTTAGAGAGAGGTAATAGAAAAATAATTTGAGTGATTGGTTTTTTAATAAGCAGAAGTGACATAGATAGTACGTTGAAAGGTATTCCGATAGATGGCGCGGCCGTCGACCAAAAATATAAAAACGAATAATCAGTATAGGTTTAGGCCAGAGTTTTGGTACATTCCGATCAGTTAATAACTAGTTTTTAGCTAGACTTTATTTCTAATTACGTTTATTTCTATTTACAATTAACTTTTATTTAAATGTTACTTACTAGTTTTTACATTCACTTACGTATTGTCAGTCAGCCCAGCCTCTATTAACTACTCTATAATTAGTATTATTGATTAAATGTTGCTTGGTCACTATTTTATTTATTTTGTACTGGGAAGAAAACTGTATTGTATTCGTATTAACATGTATGTAAATCAAATAAATCCTAATCACTAACTGTTGTATTATTTTAAGGATCGTATTTGCTTTATTAAGGTTAAACTTTTGGCTCTAATCAAGCAATAAGTGATTGTTAAATTATCAATTTCATTAATTTATTGTAACCACAAATAACTTTTTATTAGGTTGACTACGCCCTAGCTTAATATATGTTCTATACCATCCCCGGTCGAATTGAATGTGATTTGGCAAAAACTGAATATCTTATTAAAGCTAACTCAATTCCATGTCACAAATTTAAACGGTACAATATTATTAAATTAGCTCGCTTGGTTTTTTTCTATTTTTGTTTTCTTTAACACTTTATAGCGAATGTTTAGACCAGTGGTTCCTAACTTTTTAGAATCACGGAACCCTTACAAGATTTTTACACTTCTACAAGATTTTTGCAGGACATCATCGTAAAATAAAACAGTATGCACATCTTTATATTCCAAAGAAAACCGGCGTATCCGAAGACAAAAAAGACGTGTGGTTTTCTAATACAAAATATTCCTAATCGAGGCCCCAACCCTGGTGTCTGATAATTTTAAGTTTGTACTTCTACATTCTTTTTGATCAACGTAGGAAGCATCTTTAAGATAAAAGTGATTAAGAACAATTATAGAAGATGAATTTTAAATTGATTTAAGTATAGTTGATACAACAATGTATATTTTTGAAAACGTATTTTCAAATATCGCCTAAAACATAGTTTTGATAAATTTTATTTTGGGGTATGATTTGATGTAACTGTAATTAACCATTATTATTCTTCTTCTAAAGAAAACTTGTAACTTGTGTTGATAGAAGAAAATGGTTTATAATTTTAAAGTAGTACTTCTACAATTTCTCTTTACCAACATGGGACCATCTTTACAATAAAATTGATTAAGTGTATGTATAGAAGATGGATTTTAAATTGATCTAAATATGTTCTATATAACAAATTCATAATACAAAAATGGAATTTAAAGAAAATCCAATATGCGTCAACTATTATTTTGATAAATTTCATTTTGAAAGTTCAATCTAATCAAAATGTTATTAATTCTTCCTCTTCTTGTGACGAAACCTTATAACTTCAAATTTTGACGGAACCTCACGGAACAGTATTGTTCCGCGCAACACCGGTCGAGAACCACTGGTTTAGACTATAGTGGAAGATTCTTTATTTCAGCTGGCCATACACACAAAGGTTGATCTGTCGGTTTTGAACAGCGCTCCCCAATCGTGCGTGTTTATCTCTCAGTTAGTTCATATATGATACCGTGGTAGATCTTTTTGTCAATCTATACCACGAGTGAAATCCGTTCCGCGTAAGTAACAGGCAGTTTGACTGCATAGTTTTATTTAAGCGTGTTTCATGTGAGTGTTTTAAGTCACTTCTGATAGAATCGTTGTGATACTATGTACATAAAGAGTAAACTAGCCGCGACGCAAGAAATAGGTACGGGGAGAAGAGAAAATAGTCTCTTTACGTGAACGGAAACCACTCCTTACGTAAACCCGCGAACGGTGAGAATAGGCGTTTTTCGTTCAAGAAGTTATAAACAGATAATAAAAAAAAATTAAGTAATAGGCTTTCTAATAAGCAGAAGTGAGATATATCAATCTTTTGCCGAACTTGGTACGAAGCATGGGGTGATCAGCCGATCTGAAAATATATAAACGTTGGGTAAGGAGATCACAGATTTGTTCCAGTTTTTAAAACTATATTTTGTTCCCAAATTTGTTTTATTTAATTCAATTCAAGGCATGGATAGATTGATTTACTTTTCTTACTTTACTATTTTATAATTTGATTGAATGGATTATTTTATGTATACCCTACTAATTGAATTGAATCAATAAAATGGATCATTGTTTACTTTTATTATTTGGTGAATTTATTAAAACCCCATAAATTGTTTACTAATTTAAACCACGCTCCTAAATTAATCAGAAATCATTGCTTTAGCATTGCCGGTTAAGTTGAATGTGTTTTAGCAAAAACTGACTTATGGCGTTGAAGCTAATTCAACTCCATATCACAATTTCAACGTGACCATACTGCAAATTATCGTATCCAAATTATAGCCGAAACTTTGTTATTAAAGAGATACAAAACATCAGGGATGTTTCCGAAAAGAACTAATGAAACTTGAATCTTCTCAACGCTCTGGGTCCAGTGTTGATGATCCATACGAACCGCATCGGTGGTATTTTGATTTATTATTGTGCATTAATACTTCAAATCTTCATTTCTGTTGCTATAAAACGAAGAGTAGCTATAAAGCGTTCTTCTGGACCAATTGCTTCTCTCATAGGAGTATTTTGTTTTTGTAACCATTCTTAAAACGTTCTTGGAGTCATTATTATTTCTTAACGCTTTTAATTGTGGAATATAACTGAATTTTTTTTATAGGTAAATAAATCTTAACCTATTTAGAGCGTTGGTTTCTTATGTTACTATTTCCTATTAAATTTATATTAATTTGGGCACGAGAAGGGCATGAGTTTTATTAAACTTCATTTTACTTGTTAACACTTAAAGTTGCAAATACAAAACTTTAGTTAAACTCAAAATTCTACAGTTCTGTTTAAATACTCGATAACAACGCAGGTCTCGATAACAACGCAGACTGTGGGCTATATCAATCACTGAACCATAAAATACAAGCCGCTACTCGCAGAGATAGGAACACATATCTGA
>WYDF02314940.1:0-13508 GCA_009867245.2 Adranes taylori
TATATATGTTCCACTGTACTTGTTTTAAATCTTGATGTACAGTGTTTAGAAATTCAGGAGTATTGCTGCGAATACTCCTAATTTTAATTCTCTTTATTCCTAAATTTCATGCTAATGATGATTTTGCATTTTGACCGGATATAACATTGTCACATTATGCGAAGAAAGCATTAAATGCTTTGAGAACCAAGAAATCTAGTGGAAACCTATAAAGCAAATCTATATATGGTTCACACAGCAGAGCAACAGTTTAGTTACATATTTTATCTTACCGCTGATTTGCCAGTCGTCACGTGACTGTTTATTGCTACTAGTTAGCTTTTTACGTGGACCGTCACCGGCAGCAGACGCCGTGTGATTTTTAGGTTACGGAGCAGGTGTCGAAATATCCGGATGACACCTTTGTACTGATTCCTGTCAATTCGAGTTTGAAGCGAAGCGATTCGGACGATCACTTCGAAAATCAGATGGGTCTGTAAGACACTGAGCTCTCAACTCGAAGTCTAGTAAGCACGTACCCGGCATACCGCTGATAAAATTTACTACGTTAACCGAGACTTACAAAGACGCCTAGAGCGTAGCGTTGCAATGTACTTGATATTCTAGATTTAATTGCAGATGTCACTGGCTTTACAGAAATGTCACGATGCAGATGTGAACATGTCTACCGGAAGGGTAATAGGGTGCTGAGTATGAACCTAGCAATCCACACCGTGATTTTCCACTCTGGTTTGCAAATACCACGGTACTGAAACCCTAGCAATATAATAAATGATAGTCATGAAAGCGACAGGTGAAGCAGGTAATCATGCTTCTAGAAAGATTATTGGGATAGAGCTAAAAGATAAGGTTCCAGTTTTACATACTGTCATTAAGCTGCCCATTCGTGTCCGACCGCAGCCACACTAACTTAGATCCGAGCCACTTAAAGGTAACTTTCTTCACTGAATAGCCAAGTGACTTTCGCACACATAGCCGATGTGGATTTTTCAGCCGATGTCGCAAATGTGGACGAAATAAAACACTATAGCGAAATATAAAAAAGGTGCATGAAAGTGAAATATAACACGCTTGTACACACACATAGCTGCGAAACTTAACAGACTTTGGGCGTTACATAGCTCTAGTGTGCTCTACCATCAATATTTGTGCAAACATTGTTCTGTTTATTTGATTTTAGAAGCACTGATATGTTATAAAATCATAAAAGCTTTATTTAAATGCATATAATCTTCCATTTATATCATTTCAGTTGTCTATAGCTTTAAACATGTATAAGTATAAGACATGGAAAATCACAAGAACATTAACTTAAATATTGCATTTTGTCATGAAATGATTTATAGAATGATGTAACCTAATTTGCATATTTCCATAGACGTTTCAAGTTTCAGTCTGTATCAGTGTGCATATACGTCAAATATACGAAATGCTTAAGGAAATGTAAACAAATGAATATTTACATAAAAGAATAATCAATTTTTAGAAATAGGTTGCATACTTTTAAAGGTATTTAAAAAATTATTCATTGCGAACGCCTACCTACTGAAACTGAATTTATTAATGTGTGAAGTGTCACTTAGGATGTTGAAAATATAAGCCGACGACCGTTTTCTTTTCTGATTTCTGGCCTCTCTGAAATGGACCCTAATAATAAAACTAAACATATAATTAATCGTTTTAAAACGTATGTGGCTACGTATGTGGCCCCTCCCCAGGCACACCTAAAAATTAATAACACTCTTACATGAGAAAGTTGTCACTGAAAGCCTAAGCGATCACCAATATATTACGTTCAACATCGACGAGGTTCGTACTGCATTAGTCTTAAAGCCGACAAAATGCGAATGGAACTTAAAAAATATTAGCCTGGAAAAGCGACCGCGAAGTTCAAACAAATATTCGAAAGTACCATACTGGAAGGTCGACACACTAGTACAACAAAAGACGCTGCAGTGGAACTTGCAGTGCAATAGAGTGCTTGTGAGGTTCTAGTAGTGCGATAGAGATGGCCTGCAATTCGTGCTTCAAGTATAAGCGGAAAGCTACGAGGAGTAGGTCTAGATACTGGTGGAAGGCAGAATTATCCGAATTGAAAAGGTGCGTAGAGCCAAAAATAAGGCAAATCAAGCGGTGGAATGCAACTTTAGATGAACTAAGTGCTTTTAGGAAGTCCCTAAGAATAGCTATTAGAGACAGCCAAACAAGAGCATGAACCGAACTACTCAAAACCGTAGAGCAAGACTTATGGGGACCCTATAGCGTTATTATGAATAATCTCACAAGACGGATCGATCCTGGTGCGCTGATCGACGGGGTCTGAAAGCGGCCTTATCAATACCATTCCCGACTCGTCCAAGGCTGGAACATGGTCTAAGATCGGAGCATGGAACCGGGGCAAATAACATCACGTTATTCTCAGACCATGAACTGCGAGTTGCCGCAGCCAGGCTGAGGACAGGTAAAGCTCCAGGGCTAGACGGAATTGCGAGCGAAGTAACTAAGAGGGCAGTGGCATACTGCTCGGATCTACTATTGCAAGTCTACAACAAATGCTTAACAGACAGTACATTCCCTGTGAATTTCAAGGAAGTTGAATTAATCTTAACACCAAAAGGTGGCAGAGAGCCGAATGACTCAAGATCATACCGGCCAATATGTCTGCTGCCGACACTAGCAAAATAGCTAGAAGCGATGATGCTCGCAAGGCTACAGATACACATATATGACGGAGGGGGTCTGCATGACAGCCACTATGGATTTAGAACGTGGCGCTCGACCATTGATCTGATAGCGACGGTTAGGCACTTTAGGGAAGCAGCCGTGAAAGGCACGAGGCAGCTCTGCGCACTTACAACTTTGGATATTCAAATGCTTGTAACACAGCGTTTTGGAGAAAAATACTTAGATCTTTGGCAGAGAGAAACATCCAACAATATCTTCAGAATAGTCTCTAGTTACCTTCAGGACAGGAAAGTGGCCTACAATAAAGACGGAATAATATGTATGCTTGAACTCACCTGCGGAGTGCCGCAAGGATAAACTAAATGGTACGTTGGCGATAGTAGTTGAGTGACTGAGAGCAGCTGAGCTGGAATTCGCACCCACGTAAACAGAGGCCATTATACTTACGGTAGAAGAAGAATACACACATCGGAAATTATGGTACTGAGACATAAAATCCGATTCCAGGCGCAGTGGAGCCTCCATGCATGTCCCATTTGCTTTTGAGCCAGGCCACGTGCGTTTTTGTTTACATTTGAACCGGTAGCGGCCATCTTGTATTTACGCAATATTACCGAAAACAACCACATAACGCCATCTAGCGCTTAATTTACAATGTAATATACAGCAGACATCTGTAAAAATGCTGGAATCTGCCAAATTTAGGTAACCAACAGCCACATAGTGTTCGTTGGCGAGCCATTTGCATTCGAGATCGAAGCCGTGGTTCAGATATGACGTGAGATGTTCGCGTTCGTACCCAAGAGTATGGTGGAGATATGTCATGATATGTTCGCGTTCATGATCATGCTCGTGGCCTAGTCCCCATGGTTTTCTTCTACTGACGACAATGTTGGAAATCAAGCGGAAGTGGGACATTATCCCCGGATATATTCGCCTTATCATGCAACGGGAAGAAGAGGCCGAGAAAGTCCTGAATAGACAATAGCCGTTATGAGAAAACTACGACAAGGGTCTGTGAAGAATAACTAGAGGAAGCTCTATACAGGATATGCATCAAAGAGTATACCAGTTCTCTAGAGTAATAAACAGTGATTATATTATGGAAACAATGGAAGCGAAAGCCAAATTTCCGGAAGGATGACCTGGCTAAGCTAAGATACCCAATGGAAGGCACTTGGAAGTCGTACCAACGTTTAGTACCTAGGTGCATGGAGGGTACCCAGGGTGACCACCCACGATGCTGCTACGTTTGCATAGCGGACGTTTGCGGGTGAAGCACCTACCACCGACACTAGATGTCTCCTTATTGGTCGGTCGAACGACGCTCAGTCGCGATGCCAATCCCCAACAACGCCTATTGTAGGTTTTTGATCCTTAACACCCGGAACTAAAAAAAAACTTACATATATCAACATTAAGAAAAACTTCGAAAATAATAAACAATAAACAAAGGGGGTAAATCTTTTTACAGTCGCTCACAACGAAAACTTCCATTATCGCACTTAAGGACAGGCGAAGAGGTCACAACCAAACCAGGGGTAGTTGAAAATAAATTTGCACAACCCGATTTCATCAAAGATACAACCAATATTTTCACGAACTCTCCAAGTCGTCGAAATAATCAACTTACCAGTAAATCAGCGAGTAAAAAGTAAAAAACGCCATTTCCGACTTATAACCCGATGCGAGCTCTGGTCCAGACCATATACCCCCTATCATCTTCTAAAGCTGTCCCAGTCTAATAAACCAATTATATGTAATAATGCATCAATCTTTAGAATCCTCTGAGCTACCGGCTGAATGGAAATCTGCCACAGTCGTTCCCATCCTCAAGACAGGATATCGTCTAAATCCAGCAAACTACCGACCAATTTTGCTGACATTGGTAGTATGCAAACTTTTGGAACATTGCACGAGAACTAAATGATAATTTGCTCGAGGCCCTGTCGGATGATCAACATGGCTTCCTGCCTGGCCGGTCTGTTACAACTAACTTGCTAAAATATGGAATAGAGAATTTTATAAAAGCCAGAACATTTAAAGTGAAAGCCAATGGTAGTCTGTATTGGGACTTCTACTGGTCGTTCTGTACGTTAGTGACATGATAGAAAGCATTCAATGTGACAATCTCTAAAATCAGTAAGGGAGCAGTGTGACTAGGAATCATAATTTCGAATAACCTGAAATGGGAGAAGAAAACAACAAAAGTAGTAAAAGAAGCAAACACTTCTCTGATATTAATACAATAAATATTGTTATCATTGATAAAACCTATGTAAAGCCTATTCTTGAATATGCTGTATCCGTGTGGAATCCGTACTACAAGAAGGATATTCAATTGCAAGAAGAATTATTAAGTTAATGCAATAACTTCGTTATCTCAATTATGAAAATAGGCATAGAAGTCTGGGCCTAGATGACCCGAAAAAAAAAGAAGATCTCACGGCAACGATGTCGAAACGCATAAGATTCTGTTCGGACACTACTTGTGCAAACTTTCCGGCATTTCCACGCGTAGCTCGAACACTCATCTACGTGGCAACATGATTAAGACACGGACAGAAAAATGCACAAAGAATCAAGGAAAGTTCTTCATTTCAAACCGAGTAATGACCTGTTTGAACGCGCTCTCCTCAGACAGTGTAATGTGTACTACTGGAAAAAATGAATTTAAAAACAAATTTGATGCTGCTTCTGTAATGGTTCTGTTATGATATGTGAATCGGTGTCATATAGTTATTTGAGGAATTTCTTAATTTAGTAGCGGATGTAATAGATGAAAACCTACCACAGGCATCGTGGCGATTAACGTCGCGACTAGGTGGTATTCCAGTATGCGACTATCATACCCTAATCGCGACTGATCGACAAACTAGCATGTTTACGCCGATAGTGTGTGCTCGTTCTGCGGAATTTTAAAACAGGCGCAACAGTTTTCCAGGCGTACTAGTCCTTCCAGACATCCAGACATACTAGTCCTTGAATCATTTTTGGATTGCTTTGCTTTGGGAATTTCTGACCAGCTTTGGATATTTGGTCTTTCCTCTGTTCTATTTGCTGGGAATGTTATCTGATTGATTCTCTGTACGTTGTATGTTTTGTTCATTTGGTTCTCTCGCTTCATACTTTCCGCTCATTTTCTTTTAATACTTCATAAGGTAAGTTTTCTATTGCAACCCAGGGAGTTTTATCTTGGCTGATTAATCTCTTAGCCTTTCTTAGCTACTAGTATTTCCAGCCACTATTTTTATCTGGAACTTTTATGGTATCCAAATCTATAGACTGAAAGCATCAGTGTGCGCTCAACATTTGATCTGATTGATGTGATATTTATCTGTACAATAAGAGCGTTCTATCCACACCTTTAATAATCTGTCCACCGCTGTTCTGTGGAGATTTTTCATCGGCTCAGTCACTTAGCAACTTTTTCTAACTACAAGGTTATTGGCTACTTTTTTCTTTGCCCTCTTATTTTCGTAGGTTTTACTCTCAACGAATTTCCACAATCCTCATGTATATTTTTAATTTGTTAACGAAGTAATAATCATTTAAACACTTATGTTATAATGAATTTTTCTAATTTATAATTTTTTGATTATTATTATTATTGCTGTGATTAATTTTATAGTTTTGTGTAAAGCACAAACCTATTGTTTTTAATTTGTTTTCATTCCAAGCATTAATCGTTCAGTTATTATTACAAAGAGAATATTTTCTACAAGATAATTTTCGATTATAGATTCTATTATTACCGAATACTGAAAAATAAGCATTGAGATTCATTATTATCACGCTAATCCACAAACTTTATTGCATCACATGGTTTTACAAACTTTTAATATTTTTCATAATTATTCATTACTTCTTTACAGATTTAATAAATCGAATGATCAAAAACGCGACAAGGCACTACGGAAATACTCATTACCGGTGATGTCCACTGAACGCTCGTCTCATCACCGAAAGAAATATCATCACCATTATCATTACAATCGCAATAATCGCTCAGTGGATTCACCTCATGGTAAGTAGAAATACCAATAAAAAAATTCGAGCAGCAAAAAGAAATATCAAAATTAATGTTAAATGTATTCCTTTTAAGATAAAATATCTATGAGGAATATACGCAAAGAGCTGTCAGTGAAATAATCCGTTGTTGGGTTACTGGTCGGCTACCTGTGTGAAGAGAATATACGAAAAAAGCTGTTAGCTGAAAGTTATCTCTATTAGGTATTATTTACAATTCTTGAGAATAATTTAATTTAAAACTAAAGACGGTGTGGGGATATATTCGCATCAGAATTCAATTTAATTGGCATCAGTTCTCATGTGCTATTGCATTTCCTTAAAATGGAAGTAATAACTACAAATGAAAACCAGCTGCGCATTACAAAGATTATGCTTACAGAAAATATAGTGGGTGTATTTAAAGGGAAAGTCGAAAAAGAGTAAAAGACGAGTACGAATTAAAAATGGCTGATTGGTAATTATGATTGTTGAACATCTGAAGAGGCAAGTGAAGAGTGAAGATCCAAAATGCAAGGAAGAGATCTCGGAAGAAGCAACATCTATTTCCGAAATTTTTACACAAGACATTTGAGACCTATATAACATGGGTTACGAGTTTGTTACTGAAATGCCAATCTAGTCAAGTTTAGAAAGGATCATGCATCACCAACGAAATAAATAACGAGAGAACCTGAAAGAGCCGAGGAATAGTGAAGAAGTCTTTCTCTCTGATGAAATCTTCGAAATGAAGGATGGTAGCAGTTTTCTAATGGCGGATGATGACAACGGTGAATCACCATTGGTGATCGCATAATTAATTATTTTTTAGTGGTAACAGAAATTATGAACTTTTAAAATGTTCTACAATCGTCTGTATGGATGGTACATTTTAAAGTTGCAGTAAGCAATTCGCATTATCTATACCATCCATCTAGATTTAGATAGTAGAAATGAAGCAACCAATGTTTCATGTTGTTTTTGCGTTGCTGCCAAATAAGAAGAAAACTTACATTCGTTTCTTTCGACTAATATAGCAAGTAGTCCAAATGAAGTAAATATCGATTTTGAAGTTGCCGCAATATCCGTAATCTGTGAAGTAATTCCTCAATCAGAAATCAATAGCTGTTATTTTCATATGAAGAAGTGCGTATGGAGGAGAATTCAAGAATTGGGACTAGCTGAAAACTACCTTCAAAATGAAGATATTGTGCAACGTTGGCCTTTCTAAAATCGGAAGGTGTACCAAGCGGATGGCTTGAAATTCAGTCAGAAGCTCTTGCAACAGACAAAGTATAAAGAGTTTTTCAATTATTTCCCGGAAATATAGTTGGACAACGATGAAGTAGCAATAAAGATATGGAGTCGTCATCAACGACGACATTAAACTACAAATGCCGTTGAAGGATGTCATCACAAAATAAATAGAGTACTTGACAAGGTGCATGCAGGAATTAATGACGTTGTTGACTGTCTAAAAAGTGAAGCTGAAAATATGTGTTATAGGTACCAAAGAATGGAATAAAATCTGGAAGGAAAGAAGAGGAAAACAGCCTATATTAAATTAGATGAAAGCTTAGAAAAGACATACCAAAAATATGCAGTTTCATATATTCAGAAACTGGAATAAAAATAAAAGGTTTCTGTAAATATGTACTAAGTTGAAGTATACTTGTAAATATATACTTGTTAATGTATTTTCCATTTTTGTTCCGAAACTACCTTATTGAATTTATTATTTTGATTATAGAGATAACTTTCGGCTGACCGCTTTTTTCTTATATTCTCTTCACTCAGGTAGCCGA
Organism: Adranes taylori; assembly: GCA_009867245.2. Lineage (NCBI taxonomy): Eukaryota > Metazoa > Arthropoda > Insecta > Coleoptera > Staphylinidae > Adranes > Adranes taylori. The sequence goes on from WYDF02314940.1 coordinate 8,499, forward strand.
CGAGTAACCCAAGACCGCTTTTTCCGTATGACTGCTTATTTCGCTGACCACTGTTTTCGCGACACTATCACATTTATCAATATTCTTTGATGCTCATTCGAGAAATTTATTCACTTGTATTATGGACTGAATGAATGACTGAAGTAATCAAATGAATTAGTAACTGAGACTTACGTCATTAAATGGATTTTTCTTTTAAAATCCAAACGCATTTCCCTCCCCCCCCCCTTCCTCCTCCCTTCCCTCCCTACAATCTGATTATGCCTAACAAGGGAGGCTTGTCCCACTTGTTGCGAAGGCCTGAAATAGAGTATTTGAAACGGAATAAACTTTTATAACATCGACAAAATGTTTTCCTAATTAAATATTTTACCTATATAATATATATCTATATATATATATATACCAACCTGAGACAACACTCACTGTAAAAATTAGCTGTAACTTTATCGACTCGGTCGATTTGGAGATGCCAATCCATTGGTGACGAGATTCGTAGCGAGATTGGTTACCTAATGAGATTGATTCATGGTGAGATTGATTCGTCGGCTAGGTTCGTTCGTTTATGAGGATGACTTGACGGTGAGGTTGATTCGGCGGCGAGGTTCGTTCGTTTATGAGGATGACTGATTTGCTGGTATAGAAATTTTGTTACTGACTTTGCTAGATTTTAATTTAATTTTTATGGATGAAAAATTGAATTGTGATTGCGTTGGTGATGCTTTACTTAGAAAATACCAGATACATTCATTTGTGCGAAGCCGCTCACTCTACACCAGCGATATTCAACCTGCGATCCGCGGGTCACATGCGGCCCGGTAAGCTATTATGTGCGACCCGAAAGACTATTATTAGGAAAGTGCTTTTTAATAATATGGGAATTAAAAAAATTTCATCCTCCAAAAACATAAAAGGAAATGAGGTGTTATATATTTCGGTTATTTTTTGCGGCCCGGCCCATGCAGCATAGCAAACATATGGCTATTTATTACTGAGTATTATTACTGATAACGATGTGCGAAAATGCTCACTCTAAAGCTATCAGAACAAGACCCAAATTGCATCTTGTTGACACTGGCCTGGTATAGCTTTTATACGAAATTAAATATTTTTGGTGTCCGGGTTCGGCGGCGTAGTTTTGGTTGTTACCGGCGGTGACTAGGCTGACCTTAGCCGAAATTTCTGCTAAAACCTTGAAGAAGGGAGAATTTTTCTCGAATAAGAGACATCCTTTTGACCGTTCCGAATTTTAAGGAATAATTTCGCATAACATCCCGGCCAAGATTTTAAGATTCTATACCTCTAGGATAGGGAGCGCTCCAATCATTTTTTACATGCAAGCGTACAACGAGCTGCAACGCCCCTCTACTGCGGATTTTCATCAATCAATGAACTGGCGGCGGCGGCTTTTACGTGAAAAGCGTTAAAACGGCGACGCTCCTTACAAACAATAGTAAAACTAGGTAAGACGAAGGTAATGCCTTCAAAGTTCATTAAAAGTTGTTTGTCGAAAATACGATAGCATCTATATTTCTGGTAGTAATCTCTGACATTAAATCGCTGCAATGTATTGCGAGCGCTGTGTATCTTTCAGCAATCGGCTCTGACTCCCTCTTCTCCCCATATGTGCTTGAGGAAAACGAACGTTGTTTGGTAGGTGGTCTTGGTCTACATTTCTATACGCAGAATTCACTGACTGCTTGTAAAAGAAACTTGTGACCATATATAGTAACTCTTTCCGTCACTTAAATTATGTTTAAAAATTATCAATTCTTGATTTATCTATTCGATGGTTAATTGCTAATCTTTGTTGCTGAATTATTTTATTTCATTTGTCGATTGTGTGAGGGTACCTACGATATGCCGATAACAAAATTAACTATTTTATTTATTGATTTAATTTTATTGAACGTAAACATCCCATAATCAGTATAATTTACATTAAATACTTACACAATAATAAAATAACACCGTTCATAAAATATCATAATACCAAAATATACATATTTAACAGAAATAGATGACTTATTAAATTAATTCATATTTCAGAGCACATATTAAATATAATGAAGGAATTGATCATTATCTTTAGTACCAACAAATCTCCCTGATTCCTTTAATAATATTTTTAAAATTTCAACTCTACCCATGAATCTATTTATGTAGTATACATATCTTCCTTCTATGTACCATCTAAAGTTGAAAAATTTATTTACACATTCAAAGCGCAATTAAATTTGATTTGCACACCACCTTCTAAGGAATTGATTCGATGTAGTCGCATCGTACGAGTCCAATAAGTGCTCTAGGAATACGCGATATTCACGATGGTTAAATCCGGGTCGATAAGTGAAGTTGCGTTTGCGCTGCGTTGCTGTAGTATTCATGTTACGTTCTGATGACATTGTGATGTTGCCATATTGTCCGTTTAGTTTTAAATTAAATAGTTACTGTAAGGCATAAATTATTACACGTAAATAAAAAGTAAGAATCTAAAACTTTGTGTATAATGAATAATGGTCAAACCTTCAGGACCCGGCGCGCTTTGGACATTTAATGGCTTTGTAAATACTTGATAATTTTGGTAAGCAGGATTATTGTAACCTTCATCATTGCTATTAATTATGAATGAGTAAACTGCATAAGGAAGCGATTTTGAACGAAAAGTATTGATCGTTATATTGCGATAGAGTATATAATTTGTTAGTGAAAATGTTTCAACTAAAATGTTGGCTCTATTGTTAGGTGAACAATTAACACAAACTTTTAATTCATCATTAAACCATGTCAGTGAAAATAGGTTATAATCTCCAACACATTATCACGAATTGGTCTTGATACTTCAACAAAATATTTTCTTGTAGTTCAGAATTTGTTCCAGATTTGTCATATTTCTATTCATAACGAATCATATTTACCCCAATTATATTAATTAGCAAAATTATAATAATTATTGATTGTCTTTCGCAGACCATTAAAACTTGCCTACAGACCATCGATTATCCGCGGATCTTTTGTTGAGAAACACTGATTTAGATATTTTATAAACCAGAGTTTCCCAATCTTCTTTGCATCGTGCCTCTCCGGGTTATAATTATATATTTTCAAGCCCCCCCCCCTATTTTTTTTATCCTTATGATAAAAAAAACCTTGCACCAGTGAGGCTGTGCAATTTGAGATCAGACTGGTCATTCCGGGAACAACGATTGAATGGGTGAATGAGTGAAGTAATTAAATGAATTTGTAAGTGGAGTTTTCGTTAAATGAACATCGTTAATGGATGTTTCTTTAAATGGACTGGTTGGGAAGTCCTGTTATAAACTGTATATGTTTCTAAACTGTCGAACACACTGTGAAATAGATTGTAAATTATTGTAAATATTTTCCGAAGTTAAATTTGTTGCTCAAATCATAAAAAAATATGATTTGGTTAGACTACTCACGCTATCAATAACTTTATTAAGAGACATTATGAGCCGTGTTTATACTATAAATTGTTTATTTGATTTTATTGTTTTGCTGTTAAGGTGTTCCCAGTAGTCCTCCACGCATTTCAATCCAACCGGAAGATTTGCCTTTACCATTAGCCGATCGTGATCAATTAGATAGTCATCGATCAGATGATCAGAAAGCTTTGCGAAGACACAAGACGACACCGTATATGGTTCATATTGCACGAAAAGATGGTGAACCGTTTGTAGCTGCAGCGGGTGGTTATTTAAAGAAAATGTACGATCGTAGCCCTCATGCTGTAAGTTATAAAACATATTGTATCATAACCACAATAAAATGAATCAATACGAAGTTTAAACTTATAATAACTTATGAATGTTTTAACATCAATCAGATTAACTTTTTCAATCAGATTATCAATCAGATTAACTTTTTAACATTTTCACGGACATGAGGTTAATTAGACCTAACTGATACGTTGCAAATTGCAAAAACATGTTATACATGCCTCCGTTTTACTTTTTCTTGGGGTCACCGCAGTGATCGAGAGGACACCACTTTCAGCGAGATCACTATCTAGAACAATTTTTTTAATAAATAAATCATACAATACGATGCATGCAATACAATAATATTTGCAACCAAGAAATAATTCTTCGAGCTGTAGAATCAAAAATGCAATTGGCAACGTTGCATGAGCAAGTCGATGAAGAAATGGAAGAAGTAATTGAAGTTAAGGCGCAAAGGGTTGAAAAAAGAAAAGAAGGTTTTTTTAGTACCAACTTTGAAATGCTCAGTACTCAAATGCTCAACGAAGAATGACAATCATCGATGGCTAACTTACTCTAAGTTCGAAATTTTGTTTTTCTTGTAAGTAATTTTGTCATGAATATACATGAACATGAAACCTCTGCTAAATACACATGGTGTAAATTTATGGATTGAACTGAAGGTGAGGAATCAACGATTGGTAAGAAAGCCTAGCAATAAGAAAGCAAGCCCTAGGTTGATAAGACAGCCCAAGGCCAAGATTGAGACCTGTTAAATAATGTATGAGAAGAATTATTGTCAAATTTTTAACTCAAAAAAAAATATCGCAATCTATGTCTGAATAATGGAAACTTCTTCAGCATAATAGACTTATTTGACACATATGATTCCGCAATTCTTAGTGTCATTGGTTATCTGACATGATCTCTTATAAAAAATCAAACTTATGGAAAGCAAATGTATACGCAGCTTGATGTTGCCATTAAATGTCTGCATAAAACAGAGTTATTCTTGGAAACACACAAAGAAACTTGTTTTGAATTGGTAGAGTATACGCCAATAAAGTTAACCAAAGAACTCCAAATAGCTTAAAATTTAAAGCCTAAGAATTTAAAGTGAGAAAACTACAGTTTTCGTATAATCTCATTTTCGTAAGGTAGAGTCGCCACTATTTGTTTAGCCCTGGGTCTCCAAAACCCTAATGTATTTAGGTATAATTCTTTACATTTTCTGATATTTTTGAGGCATTGTACGTATTGAATAAAACAGAGTAGCTGCTTTTACTTC
>WYDF02314951.1:0-28268 GCA_009867245.2 Adranes taylori
TAATGTATGCTAATAATTAAACTTATTACTTTCGATTTACTTTAATCATGCTGGGGCTTCATTCATAACATAATTACTTCATTGATTCCCGACGAGCGTTGCTACTAATTTGACGCTCTAATTTAATCATTACTTTATTTAGAATTAATTATAACTTTAATGCGAATTAATTCATGGATTTTACGTTCAAAAATCATACCGACATAGCTACTGTTCAGTTAAAACCCAAATCTCCTTTGTTTGAAACGTACGGAAGCTTTTAAACATTTCTTGCGGTTATTTACATTCCCCCTCAACTTATATGAATTTTCCATACTATTTTTCCCCTTTTATGATCAATTGTATTTTTCTAATGTATTTTGTTCCGATCACTTATGAACTCTACTCTGATAATGGTCTTTAGCTATGATGAATTTACTGTAGCTACAATTGATTCTTAACCAATGACTGTTACCGTTTTTACACACACATACAACGCTTCATACGTCGCGCTAATACTCCTGATTACTTCTTACTGATAGCGATGCTATTAATTGCCCAATCAGAAAGACTTCCCGCTCCTACCTATAATTTGTATGAATGATTGCACTGACATCACTGTTTTAATTTCTTCCGTTGGCAAGAGCATTGCTATTCAAGATCTCTAATGATAAAATTAGCTGATATATAAATAAGATGTTTTAAATGTTTTTTAACTGTTCTTCTATTTCCTGGGTAGAACTTTGAATTAACCTCTAAATGTTCATTACCATTTGCCTGGCTTTCAAGTAGCATACAACATGTTTACTGATAACTGCTCAATCTATCGAAAATCAAACTAAACAGGAACGAGGGCATTTTGACTCATTACAATATTATTAGTCAATGTTTCGCTTTCCATGTTTTTTGGTAACCAACGTTAGTATTATTGCATAAACATCAACGTATATGTATAGAATATATAAATCCTGTGGAGTCATCATTTTTTTATATTGTGAAATTAGTGCTTAAAGAACATTCATATATGACGTCAGTGATCAACATGACCCCTTAGCATGACCCCTTACAAAACTTTTATAAGAGCGATGTGAGCCTAAATTGAGATTAGCTCTTTTCCAAGCTTAGCTCACAACTATTTTATAGAAGTTTAGTGTTAACAGCTAAAATCATATTAATGACTGTTATCATACCTGTATGTTCTTTAAGTATTAATTTCATAATCGTAAAATTGAACAGAGTTTAGCTCTGTTCCAAGTATTTGCTTCTTAACATATTTGTCCTCTCCTGCTTCCACTGTGCTATTTCTTCTCTCTACATTGATTAGTTTTTAATTTCATTTCTACTCTTTGGTGCTCCTCTTCATAGAACCATCATGTATCCTCAATTTGGATATTTTTTTAAAGCTACTTCAACTCTTTGTACATTGCCTTTTTGCTCCGTTGCTATTTCCATTACTATGACTTGCCGTTCTTTTTTGTGGCCCTTACTTTGTATTTATTTTTTATTACCTTTCGTTTTTGTTTAAAACTCTTTCACTTTACAAGTATTGGTCCATTGATTCCGTTTCTCCCTATTTTTTCTGCTTCCAATTCCAATTCGTTCCTTTTCAATCCATATAAAATCGTATTGTTCCGTCTGTTTTTGACACAAAAAATGGGGATGTTGTTATTCTTCATGTGCGTACCGATAATTTAGAGATTAATTTAGAGTGTCTAACGAAGGTTAGGAAGTATGAAGCTTATTGTACGGGCTTGAATCGTTCAGAACAGTCATTAGATTGCAAATTAGGTCTAATACAAGTAGAAAGTTTGAATGAATAGGAAACTAGTTCTACACCAAATTGAAATACATTTATTATGGAAAAAATTGGTTTCGATTCTTCTTTAATTCAGGCTGGTCATATGAACCCTAAACAAAAGAGAATGATCTTAAATCTAGTAAAAAAATATTTAGATCTATTTCACATAAAAGATAGAGTTTTAACTTTCACTAATAAAATCAAATCTTTTATCAACGTGAAATTCACAAAATTTTACAGATATCTCCAAATTCATGAGGAAGAAGTAAGGAAACAAATCAATGAGATGTTAGAACAAAATATTATTCAACATTCTTTGGAGTAGCCCTCATTGGGTTGTTCCCAATGAATTGGACGCCTCCGGCAAATAAAAATGGCATGTGGTCATTCATTTTAGACGTTTAAATAAGAAAACAATTGATGATAAATACCCCCTACCAAGCATAGTTACACAAATTGGAAAAATGTCAATATATTTCAACTTTGTATTTAGCTTCCGGATTACATCAGATTAAAATATCTAAGAGGAAATTGCTAAAACGTGTTTTAGCACTGAAAAGGGCTTTGAGCACTGAAGATGGGAAAACTATTGTTTTGAAGTAAATTTCAACAGAGTCTAGCCCTGTTTCAAGCTTAGCTCACTCCGCTCTAATAGAAATTTTGTGATAACACCTAAGGTCATGTTCATCACTGTTATCATATTTATATGTTCTTTAAGCATTAATTTCATAATCGTAAAAAAAATGTCGATTGCACGCGATGTATATATTCTATACATATACGTTGATGTGTATGTAATTACTTAATTATTATTTATAATCCTGATGATGGTTTCAAAACATGGAAACCGAAACGTTGTCGAATAATATTAAACTGAGTTAATATCCAATATTTGAAAGGCAAATAAATTGGTAGTTTAGTCAACCGGTGTCTATTCGGTGGCCTTTACTGCACCATCAAGTAGGATAAATGTAAGGGTTGTGGAAGTCCATATTGGAGCAACCATCTGACGGTGCTGCGCACAAGATGACAACGGTTGGAAAGTCTCTAGAAATCTCTAGAAATCTCTAGAAGTCTCTAGAAATCTGGATGTCGGTAATACAGATTTTCTGCGTCATTGCTTACCAGTACTTTACATTCTGCGAGAGATGGGGCTAATTGTACAGAATATTGTAGATATACAATAGATTTAAAGAAATCTGGTATTTATTATAAGTACAAAGTGGCTGCGATTAGAACCAACTTCTTGCAGAGCGAATATATTAACCCATTCTTGTATGACAGAATATGTTTTTTTTAAGTTTTCTACTGCTGTGAATGAACACATTTTCCTATGGTTAGCGTACGTATTTAGAAGAAGCGTAATTGCATTAGCGCCTATCTAAATTGCATGAAACGCGCTATGTGTATGTATGCATACGTCGCGCTCCACTACTAAGTAAACAGGCATGATAAGTTATTGTTGATTAAAGACATATTTAAAGTGGAAGAAGCGTACTACATTGTGCGTTCGCTGAGACCTGTTGGTATGTTGGTTGCTTGCTATTGCACACGCACCATACACCGCTGTGTGGATGTCTTAAACCTTCCGGGAAAGAAACTAACATGTGGTTGCGACCGAAGGCCACCACAAAGAGTAGAATTTTAAGCAACAGCTTTTGTTTCTGATTTACAAATAAAAAGAATCAAGTAACGAATTGGTAAGTATTTGTATATATCATGTACTGCTTTCGAGCTTGCATGTAAATGTAATAGCTTTGTTTCTCCGTCTACCTTACCACCAACCTCTTTCCTATTCAATGAATCTATAATTCTAACCTATATTCATCCGGGTTGATTTATGTCACTGGGCAACAGTAATTAGTACCTACGATTAATGAGGTGTTACGCGCCTATAGTACTTCCTTTCCGCACTACCCAATAGAGTGTTTAATTGTGACCTACGCTCATCCGAGTTAGTTTTAGTCACTCGGCAACAAAAACACCTACGATCAACGAGGTGTTATGTGACCTATGGTGGATTTCTAGGATTCCCACCCTTTCCGTTCTTCATATCGTGTATTAAGATTTACTCTGTCTCCGCGTTGCATTATAAACCATTTGTACATACTTTCCGCATTATTGCTATTTCATTAGTATTATCACCCCACGAATGCACTGCTACTTACACTGCTTCTGTTTTATTTTATAATATAATCGCCATTGTTCATTTACTAACCGTCATTAATATGATATTGTGTTCATTTAACATTTTCTTGTATTAACATTTAATTTTGCCTTTCTTCGTTTTCTTTCTTTATTTGTATTGTCAATGCACATAGTCTTGTTTTGTAAAATCATCAATGTTGTTTCATTAATTAGCAGTTAGAGTCTTTGTTTGTTCTGCATTGAATCGTCTATTCTAAATTTATTGTCCATCCCCTGTAAAATATCGTTTTGTACTAACTACTTTAGCTCCATTTTTTAATAACCTTGTATGTATATGTATAATTTCGGAAAAAAAGTTATCGTTAACGGATTGGAACGGAATAAAATCAGTGGGCAAAATTCGTATGCTATAGCGCTGAATTAATTAGACTTTCCATTGTTTTCATTCATTAAAAGAATGAAATTCATCGTTTTCATGATAAGATAGATAACTAACGGTTTAGCATGCAAAAGTCTCGTAGCGAGCAGTCATATGCCATCGCGTTATGCAAATATATGCAATCTTGCACCACAAGGGATTAATTCGTAGCGATTCGCGACCGGGTGTGCTAAAAAGGAACCCAACCTTTGAACCCACACTACTTTAATTGAACCCACACCATTTTAGAAGAAGTGAAAGCAAATAGCACCCGTGTCGTTGAAGGTAGGTGGCCTTACATTCATTGCTTTTGTTTGAATACTAGCTTTTGTTAGCTTTTGTACTTTTGTTAGTTTGAATTTTACTCGAGGGTTGTTGCTAATTAATTTGTCTAGCTATCGGTATATTGTTGAAGGTGCAAGGTAAATCCAAAAATGTTTTGTTGATCTGGACCTGGCCCTTTCAGTCTATTTCAGCTGCTCACAAGAACACCAACTCCTGGACAACTCACGTACTTAGCTCAGCGTGTCATCAGTGAGTCCACCGAGGATCGGTGTAACAAAGAGAACGGTTCCACGTTAAACTGACCTGGCGCTTGAGATTTATATTTCCGGCGGTAATTATATTCTGTTGTATGATATGAGTTTGCCCCATTTGTGAGATCGTTTGACTTTGCATTAGCAGCGTTGGGTGCGAGACTCTTCTTGGGCTTTACCGGAATCCCTCGGATTTCTGCTGTGATGTCGGAGGGAATTTTTTGCCTGTCTGTCTGTTATCTGTTATTTTATGGAGTGTGGCCCGATAATCCTGTTAAACTATTTTGCTCATCGGTTAATTTGTTGTTGTTTATACATTTACATTGCCTTCTTTACTCATACCTAAATTGAGACCGTTTTTAAGGCGTTCTATCTCTCGCCATATGTGACGGAACATCTTATTACCAGTTTTCCCATTCTTCTCTGATGCTGCCGTGTGAATATTATTTTTGATTGCTCTCTCTCTCTCTCTCTCTCTGTGTCTGCTATCCGTCATAAATGAATATTCTACGCTCCGTCGTGTGCTGCTCTTGAGCGTCTCTGTAGTGCAAGTATATTGATGGTGCTGCTGTATTTCCTGCTGTGTTTTCGGAGGTAGGTTGAGAACAGATCATGGCCGCTTCATACCTGCAATAAATAGTATCTTATTGGCCTGTGCTCGATCTCATGCCAGGTTCTGACATTTCAAATCAGTTTATATGTCCAGCTCCTTTTGGTAGAGCTATCCCATTCATCCATTCATTTTGGTAATGATCGTATAGTAGTTCTCTTTGGGTCTTTTTGGATTTGGCTTTAGAGCGGGCTTCACATATTTCAATCCGCTCTATGTCCTAAAGACTTATTGGGGGAGTCTCAGCAATCACACACAGAGAATCATTTGAAACAGTTCTGTAAGCGCTGTTGTGCCTTTTATGCATATTCTTTGCACATTGGCAAACATATTAACTGTTTTTCTTGCGCAGATGGCTTTAGTTCAAATTGGCGTAGCGTAAATGCTAAAATGACGTAGAGTAGCACATTGCGCTTTGCACTTTTTGGTCCTTTTGGAGTAAGTATAAAACTACAATGCAAATTTCATTAAAAAATTTAGAACGATATATAAAACATTTACAAGTTTTCGAAAAACATGTTTTAGAAACACTTGACTTGAAAGATATGCAAAATAAATTTTATTTCTATTTCTTCTACACTCAATTAATTCGTTTCTTCAACATTCTGAATTAAACAAGAAACCTGAATTCCTAAATTCTTGCACGTTACAGCACATATCGTTTTTGTTAGTGCCTTATCAACTCTCGGTACAAGAATTCCGAAATGTAGAAAAACTTGTATTGCCATTTTTTAATTAACATTTAGCTATACCTATAACCGAATTATCTCTAAATTACCAATTACCTCGATATTACAATAGTGACTTGACAGAAGTCTAGCCTAAGCAAGAAAAAGCTATTACTCGAGCTCTTCAAAATAGTGGGAAGTTTCGGTCATCACTTCATCGTTTGTTGCAAAAAACATATCTATCGTTCAAACAAAATCTAAATTAGAACTTTTAAGTATTTCTAAAAGTTTAACTATTTTGTTGGTGATGCAATATGGATCCGGTGCTTTTCCTGGTTTCAATACGGATGTTGCACTCTCCAACTCTTCTACAGTGAATGATTTAACGTCTGTTATTTCAGGCAGTTTGTAGGCTAAACGGTCTCTGGGCAGGCGTGCTGAAAATAGTGTATCTACAATATCTTTCGTGTTACTGGGTGGAACTATTCGTGTATGTAATCTTTTCCTGAGAAGTTCCTGAAGCAGGTTGTTAGGTTGTTAGAAGCAGGTTGTTATTCTTGAAGCAGGTTGTTCTAGAAGCAGATTGAATAGGAAGCAGTGTATGTTTCAACTGTTATTGATTGCTCTGTGAAGAATCTTTTTTTTTTGCAGCCTTTGGGCATGGCAAATTATTTGTAAATTGCTACTTGTAAATAATTGTTCCGATGCACAAATAAATGTTTTATTCTCTTTTATAAAAACCATTGTATAAATTTTGTAAATTAGTACTTGTAAATATTATAAATTAATTATTCAATCTACTTAGTGGTTTCATTACATTTGTTCAAGATGTACACGATTCTTTGCATTCAACTTTTTGCTTATTATAAATCAGTATCGCATTTGAAGGATCTATAAATTAGTTGGCAGACCACACCTTCGTATTTTCATTTCGCCTCATTCGCTTTCAATGATGTTATCTCAATCGCTATATCTTTTTCCCATTTAGATATTTCTTCGCATATTTTGACGATGTCCATTTATTGCATTGAATGTGATCTGCTATTTTAGTTTCGTTTTTATTTCTACGTTATACAGAGTGAATCAAAAGTGTTGATTATACATAAATAGCATACATGAAACAGTATTTTTTTATTCACCAGCCTGTATATTTACCATTTTCTGTACAACTAACACCATCTCTCGGAGCAAGTGACAAGCAATGACGGAGAAATCGGCTACCAACGTCATCTTGCCCCCAATCCTGCAAAACTTGTCTTGCTCAAGAGTAAAAAGTATCTAGAAGCAGTACTTTTGCTCTACTACGAATATATTATAATCAATTTTTACATCTATCCTACTCTAATATCAGCCGGGATAATTGAGTGTACTGTACTGAAAAATACATGCCTAATACTATTTATAGGAACTTCATGTCTTTCTATCCGCTATATATACGTATATCAAATATAAAAATTTTATGACCTCAAATATTGGAATCATAATAATCAGAAACACCAGATGGACGTTTCTAATAATTCTGATCAAATTCCTATACACTAAAGTAGTAATATTTCTTCGACTCTGAAAGTTGGAGCATGCATCAAGGATACAACCCTCAGGCTCGTTTTGCAAATCTTCTTTAGAATGCTGAAAAAATAAATTAACGTAAATGTTTCGTCCTTATTTTGCTCCAATATTCAACTTTCAATTTATAATTACCTTCATCCTTTGATCGAAAATTACCCTCTCTTCATCATATTTCATCGTCTCATAAATTGAACTCAAGTCATTTGTCGTTTCGTTTATCATTTTATTCGAATCTAAGCTATCGATTACATAACTATGCAGATTTGATAAATGATCGGACGCATAATCTGCTTGTTGATATGTTCCATCTTGTACCTGCGCCATTGCACAGAACAATTTTTCCAGCGAATTAAAATTGTGTATCCTCAGAAGACTTTGAGGTGAGCCTTCCAGTAGAAGTCGACCATTTCTGATTATACCAATCTAAGAAATTATTAAAAATTTTTATTTCCTAATTCATTGTTTCATGTTTATTATTAATCTAATTTAAGCGCCTTATTACTAATTGGCGGAGAGGACAAACGTGTAATGTTTCCCTACAGAACGACTTACACATAGAGGAAAGTTGCTTAATGTGGAATAGCATTTGATTTCAATTGACAAAAAACATGAAAAACTTTAATATTTGTTCTGGATCTTCTGTCTTTTTCTTTCTGGATGTAGGGATATGCCTAGTAGGGACCTAAAGACTGTTACAACATTTAAAACATCTGCAACAACAATTGTTGAATTATTTGAGGAGACTGGGGGATATTAAGCACCCTCCACAGTTTGGACGTCCACATACTGCACACACTTCACAGGTTAACAAAACCATTAAGAGTCAAAGAAATACAATACTTCTTCTTTTTCTTTTCCAGCCATTTATGTCCTTTGCTGGACTTAGGCCTCCTCTACCTGTTTTCATCTTTCCCAATTCAATGCTTCTTGTAGCCACACAGTTTCTGCTATTCTTTTAATAGTATTTGTCCATCATTCAGGTGGCCTTCCCATCGATATTTTTGTAGGTGGTCTCCATTGAAGAATAGTTTTGGTCCAACGATCATTGGTTATTCTGGCTATGTGTGGTGCCCAGTTCTAGTTTAATGACGCCATTCATTGTAATTCATAGGTCGTTTTATCTCTAAATTATATTCCATTTCTTCTTGGACTACCATCAAATTATTTATTTATTAAACCATTGACGCCTTAGTTAATGGTTTCGGCTCTATAAGTTAGAATTGAAGTTAGAATACAAGAAAATTTTTGCTGTATTGGAAAAATGAAATAAACAAAATAATTGGATTTATGTATACGAATCTAAAGTAGCCTCCGAAGGTCTCACGGGTTGAAAAAGATCTTATATGTATGTAGTTGCCGAATTGCACTTTTGTGAAAACCGAGCAAAGTTTATTAACAAAATGGTCTGGGTGCCGTTGAGAACCTCTTTCAGAATGACTCCTGGAGTTTCCAAGATTTTGCGCCGGCTCATAAGACCATTAAAATCTGGTTTCAACGCCATGTATCAGATTTCATCATCAGCACTGTAGATTAGCCGTCTAGTAGTCCATACTTAAATCCTTTGGATTACAAGTTATGGTCTGTTTCAGAAAACATAGTATGCTACGAAAGATACTAAACAATACTGGAGACAAGACTTCAAGGACATGTCAAAGGCAAGGCTTTAGAAGCGGTCTGTCTACAGTCTATGCACTGAGGATAGTCATAGGATTCACGGAAAAGGCAAAGGCTGGCACAAGGACAACGTGGCAATTATGTTTTTAGTCACGCTTGACATACAACGCTCATGTCGACATATTTTTAAGCATTGAAGAATAAAAGTACTACAAAATACCTACAGGCAATAATCTCTAGCTAACCTACAGGATAGATCAATATTGTATGTGGAAGGTGGATAAATGAAAAGTTGTCAATAACTTGTAGTGTTTACAAGGTTCCATATTGGGTCCTACCCCAGGGAACTTGTATCATGGGTTAATTAGAGCAAGGTACCTAAATGGCATACGGATAATTGTTTTTGCTGACCATATTGCACTGTTCGGAAAGGCGCATGAAACTAATACCCTTAGTAGGAAATTTAAAGTGGCAGTCGTGAAATAGGATCCATTTTGATTTTCCAATATCCGTTGCACAAATCTAATGTCGAAAATATATGAGCGTCTCCTAATTCTCTCAAAGTTACTCTAATTAGCGGCATTGGAATGGGCTCGCTAACCGTGATTTGGTTCAAGGCTCTTAAGTCAATGTAAAAATTTTCTTTCTGGTCTTTCTTGTGCACTAGGAGCTTGCGTATTGATATGGCTTTTATACACAAATTTTGAGGCCTATTTTCTTAAAAACATGACGAAGCAAAAAAGAACATATAAGCTTTGGAGAAGGTTGAAACCAATTGGACTTCCTTAAATACCTTTATACCCTAGAGCCGGCTATAGCATTCCTATTTGCAGCGGCAAGCAAGCAGTCATCATAAAATAGCAATAACAAACATTGTCACACGATTTTCCCCTTCTTTGCAATAGCGGACACTGCGCTAAGAATACATAGCACGTTAAAATCCCTTGTTCCTACCAGTGAAGCGCCTGCATACAGTTCGATGCTTGTCTTCATGTATCATACAACATGCGATGACATTCCTCACACTTGGTTTACTAGCATATGTTAATATTAAACAGCATGTCATGTTTCCTACTTCCAACAGTGACAAGCGAGCGCAACAGCGCGCGCGTCAAGTTCCTGCTACTTGCATCGGCGAATGACGCCGACATACACCCAACGAACCAGCGGTCCGGTACAACGCGTTCGTGCTTCGCGGTATTTTGCACGTAACAGATAGTGTGTTCCAGCTAAGCGCGTTTCTGCTAGATGATTTGCTTTACTATGTGACAGATACGTACTTACATAATTACTGATTTTATTAATTACATTCTTCTCAAAGTAAGTTTGTTACAACGTAATAAAAGTTTTGCCTTTAGAATATGAAAGTTGGGTGCCGGTTATATACAATATATAGTAAAAATTTAAGGAAAGCATACAAACCGTATCCGCTTGTTTCGTCTCAGCGATGAAATGTGTCGTTAGAACAATGGTCTTGTGCTCATTTTTTACAATTTGCTTGAAATAATCCCATATGCGTTGTCGAAGTATTGAATCTAATCCAACAGTTGGCTCGTCTAATACAAGAAGTTCAGGATCATGTAGCAGAGCAATTGCTAAAGATACTCGTCTCTGCTCCCCACCGCTAAATTGAAGAAAATTTATTTTTATCAATTTTTTTTAAAACTATTTGGTGTAGTCGCTACGTAAGAGGCCAATTTTAATTTACAACAAACTTCACTCGATCGAAATCAGAAAGATAATGAATTTTAAAATTTTTCATGACACAAACTCATTTTTATGAAATAACATAAATATATTCTAAGTGTATGTGATTACAGGATTATTGTCAGTTCAATTTTCTCAATAATGTTATCAATTAAAATGACTGCCTGTTGTTACATTTACGGAACTTGTTAAAACATTGTTAATCTTCTTAGGAATGGTACTTTATAATGAACGTAGCTATAAATCCATCTCTAGGTTACAACTTCACCTTAATTAGAAATGGATGTCAATCTTAGGCAATAGAATTGACCCACGTATTTAGACTTCGTACGTCCTCAACGAGCAGTAGACTCGTTTGTGTGACTTTTCCGCATAATCATTATAGATCATTAGTAATTAGTATGTAGTAATTAGAGTTTAGTTTATATTCATATAGAATACTCCGACCATCTTTTACTTGGATGCGGGTAGTAATAATAATTAAATAAATGTTTTAAGTATTAAACAAAGTTATAAATAATTGCAGTTAGCCTTGCTCAATGTATTTAATAAGTTTGTGAAATAACTAAACGAATAATACGGTTATCTTAGCATAGTGAAATCGATGTAATATGATAAATGTATTAGTCATTGAAACCGTATTAAGTTCCCTAGCAAAGAACTTAAAATTTATATTATATTTAAGAAACAAAATTAATTATAGCGAAATCAAATTTTTAACTTTAAAAAATAATTAAATATTTTTTTAAGCATTTAATTATTTTAAATGTTGGGACACTGTCGTGAGACCTTCATTACGTAAGAGATTGGTCTTTATAAGAATGCACACAATAATATTTACCATAATTATATATCGTGGTTGTGTGGTGGGGTTTTAAAAAAACTTTACACGAAATATAATAAAATTGAAGATATAGAACTTTAAAATTTAATTTATTATTGAAAATAATGAATTAGTTATACTAACTTTGACTATTGATAATACTATACTTTTACTATGGAGTAAGTAGCACAAGATTATTATCCAATTTAAATAAATAATTTAAAGAATTTAAATTAACTTAATATAATTCTTCAGTAACGCAAACTGAGAAATATATAAAACAATTAAAAAAATGCGTTTCAAAAACTTACATAGTAACTGCTATGATTCTAATATAATAATGAATATGCGAATCTTTTGTAAAGAATTAGCGTCTTCCGCTAGCGGGAGGTATTTGAATATTATTTATTGTTCCTTGTAAAAAATACCTGCTGCATTAATAAACCAATATTTAATAAACTCCGTTCATGTAAGTGTTAAAAAACTTGCAATAAATAAAATATACCGCTTGGATAAATTAGTAAAAAAGGACTCAAGATTCCCAAAACAGTTGGTATCACATCTTCTTCTTCCCGACATGAAGCCTGTTTATCTTCCAGAAAGGTGAGTATTTAAATATTTTATTTAAATACTTGTTTTTTTTTAGTTTTCAATACATGTATTATTTCAACTATTTGATACAAAATGATACTTATTACAGATTTGGTGAGCTACCAGATGAAATAATAAAAAGAAATAAACAACGCATCTGTGAAAACAACAGGATTCATTTATCGTGGAAAAAAAGGTTTTATCAAGCATAAATTTCTGGATATCGAATTTGTAGATACATCGGAAGATCTTTGATTAAGAATCAGTAGCAAATCAGCAAGTAATATTAATTTATTTTTTATTGATATTTTTTTGAATTATACAAGACCATACTTATGCAATGCTCAAGAGGAAAACATCTAACTGTCAATCTTTACGTCAATTAGCTATACTGAATAATTTTGAAAAGTTTTAAAATTTAAATAAACTGGATCTTCCTCAATCATTAATAAACGAAGTATCTGAATAGCGAAAATTAGAACTGAATTTTTTTTAGAAATATCTTAAAGATGAATTGAGTCACCTTGTCCTTAGATATAATTTAGAGGTAGATCCTCCATTTTGCAGTTTTAAAAATATTTATATCTTTGGGACCTCAGAATATTACATAAAACCTCTATTCATATCTTTGGCCTGGTAGGGTTAGATTTACATTAATTCTTATTAAAAGAACTATTCATTTCCAGTTCAGAATATTGCATCAATTAGAAGCAAAATATGAAGAAAGTTGCA
This sequence comes from Adranes taylori, assembly GCA_009867245.2. Lineage (NCBI taxonomy): Eukaryota > Metazoa > Arthropoda > Insecta > Coleoptera > Staphylinidae > Adranes > Adranes taylori. The sequence continues at coordinate 13,194 of WYDF02314951.1, forward strand.
TTTTCTGATTAAGTCAAAATAAGATACATCAATTCAGATCAAAGTATTACTGATGAATATATTTTAATTCAAACTTATCAACACAATCGGCTTACAACTATGAGAAAAATGTTTAATTTGGTAATGATTCAACAAACAAAAGAAAAAATTAAATTTTTTTAATGTAAACATAATTTAAAATGTATTATACTGTATGCATTGTAAATGTAAAGCAAATCTGTATAAGTATAGTTATTGGTTTTATTTTTTGCTCTGTTGAAAATAAATCTTCATTTGACTACAACTCAGATGAGTAGTCACATAGCAATCAATTAATCTGATTAAAATTACCTTTAAATAATCTGGTTTTAGTTAAATGGTGAGTTATTTATCATATTATTATTGGTTTTAGTTTTCCTCTATTGCAGATAAACCTTTATTTGACTACAATCGGATGAGTCGTCATATTGATACGGTGAATGTGGTTAAATCACATTTAAATATCTGCTTTTAGTCAAATGGGGAGTTAATTAGCATACTATTGCTACTTTGTTTCTTACTTTTGCCTTATATTTTAAATAAATCGTTATTTGACTAAAATCGGATGCGTAGTCATACTGATACAGTTAGAAGCAGTCTCCGGTGCAGATGATACATTAATCTGTTTCAATTACTTTTAGATCATCTGGTTTTAGTTAAATGAGTACTTAATTTCAAATGGTGAAGACGCTATTTAGCTTCAAGCTTTAGCTTCAAGCTATTAGCTTTAGCTTCAAAGGTGAAGATTCTTTAACCTAAATATAATAAAACGCAATTCTATCCATGCAACCAAGTTGTGCAGTGACTTGCATCATTGACTTCTATTAATTCACTCTAGTAGAATCCGGTGCAAATCCTCAGCCATACGGCGTTCTTAGGGCAAAGATGCCCATTTCACTACATCCATTCCTATTATAATCATGTTCCCTTCACATAAATCGCCAACTCTCGTAGAATATACAGCGCTATAGACAAGCAATTACGCAGAACTCCGCTTTACCTACAGGTAGATTGCTAGACTTTCCAACCGCTTCCATATTTAAGCTGCTGGTTTCTCATACTTACAACATAAACATTTATTGCAATTATATATAAACAATATCTAAATAGGTATACAAGAAGCGCCCTCTCTTGTAGAATGTGAAACACCACACAAGAAACGACAGGAAAATCTGCATGAAAGCGGTTGTACATTTTAACACTATTTTAAAACCGAGCTGTGTACTCTTAAATCTTTATTTGATTTTTAGGAGCTCTTGCAGTTTCAACATCATCTAATAGATGATGTTGACCTGTATCATATACTTCTTTCAACATTTACTCTATGTAGCATTTACTTATTTCAACCGCCATATTGGTTTTTCAAATAACAGTTGCCAAATGACATATATATATATATAACTGTACTAGCCTATACGTTAGTTTGATAGGGTAAAGATTGAGATTTGAGATTTATTTACAAATAAGATTTATTTGTAAATAAATCTTGATCTGACTAAAATCGGGAGTAGTTATATAGATATAAATACTCCAGTTAAAGCAACTATAAATCATCTGGCTTTAAAGCAAATGAGGACTTAAACGATTTCAAGAAGGGTCATCAGAAAGTTCGATAGTTAGAAGCGTGGATTGATTGTAAAAATATTTATGCAATGTTACCGAAAACAACAACATAGCGCAATCTAGCGCTGAATTTGTAAAATAGAGGAATCTACAGTACCGGCTAGTGCTGTCAATATTCAGCAGAAATACCAGTTACAAAAGTACCAAATAACATAACCTAATGTGTTTGAAAAGCGTAATACTATAGTATTAATCATTAAAATTCTAATTTGCGCCAAATATTCGATAAGTCAAGTCTCTGTACCATGTTTTAAAACCCAGACCGGTAATGCGCCGATAATTTAAAACCCAGACCGATAATTTAAAATCCAGACCCGAAAAAATACCGCTCCGCGGAACGGCTACCTTTTTAGAGCGATTTAGGAACATGTTCGGGAGGGTCGCGCTAAAGGTACAGTCTCCTACTACTTCTGACAGACTCTCGCGAGCGCGGTTGGCAAGTCTAGTTTTGTTACGAAAGGCGTGTTTTTTATATTACTGTTGAATATAAATATCTTCGGAAGTATCAGTCAATTTAACGTGAGACCTCTTGTCGGCACCGTTCTTCGCTCCATGGTCCTCAGTGGACCCACTTAGGACACATGCAGCGAAGTACGTAAGTAATCCAGAGGTACTTGCTCTTGTGGGCATCTGTAAACGTTTATTAAAAGAAATAGAATTCACAGTTTACACAAAACGTCTATTTATTATTATAGTCAATACAAATACAAAGAGAAATATAAATATCAAATTTAAAAATTGTTTTGTTGTTCTGGCCTGGCCGCAGAATGTTGTTGCTGCTGGATGTTTTACTTGTGAGCATAAATCAGAAAGTAACTAAACGTATTTTTTCTTATTTTTTTTGCGTAGGAAGTGGAGAATCTTCAAAAGACAAAGGATGCCCGATGCATCCAATAGTGTGGGATTTTTACCCACTAAACTCCACTCCCTGTTAGGATATTATACTTAGGAGGTTGGTGAATTTATTGTATGAGGCTTTAGGATTTGTCATCCTCTTCAGCCTGGAACTGGTAACTAAACATAATAAGTGCACCGCTATTTATACCCTACCTAGTATACAAATAACAGACAGCGGGATAAGATTCCCACTCTTAGCAGCAGCGAGCAATGTCGGCGTATATGAACAATAGAGAGAGCTCCAGTTATGTGCTTTACACTAACTGTGTGACAGACTCTCGCTTGCGATGCTCGTTATATGGTCTCTTCATACAATCCTATGCAAATCTTGGTATTAATATCATGCTGTGAGGAACATAGTACAGGAGGAACAATTTCTCGTTCAGCAGTATTACACACGTTACAATAGAAACAGTCAGAGTACGTACACATATTACAGTGGAGCGTGCGAACAGTCCAAATATAGGTAACGTATGGGTAGCACTACAGACGGCGACAGCAAAGCAAGCAAAAGTTTATCTCTCTCTGTTGCATACGATTAGATAGGTGTTCAATTTAATTCTCCTACTCTACCTAACGTACAAATGCTGCATAACGCGTTCGCATGTAGTATCAATAGTGGTATATAAAAATCCGTTCGATCAACTTGCAGCAGCAGCAGACATCATATTTGTTTATCTATTTAATTTTTTTCCAGGCACGGATTGGATAAATACTATTCATTTATTAGGAAGGATTACGAAATTTTATTGATTTAATCTTTTAATTTATATTTCGCAACATGCTTTGTTACAACTGTGCGCAGCGGTCCCGTACTTGCATAATTATTATTTATTGTGCGAATGGAAAACCCAAGGAACTTTATTGCTACGTATGAATACATTAAATTACATGCATGAATACATTTAGTCACAACAACAGAAAACTGATAAAAACTGGTGGCTCTTGTGATTAAATAGAAACGTTCAGAAAGATTATTTTATTACAAAAAATAGATAAATAGATAATTACCTCAGATTATTCATCATTTTTTCAAAATCAGGTAAATCTAATTTTATAGGTAACGTATGGGTAGCACTACACACGGCGACAGCAAAGCAAGCAACAGTTTATCTCTCTCTGATGCATGCGATTAGATAGGTGTTCAATTTCATTCCCCTACTCTACCTAATGTACAAATACTGGATAATGCGTTCGCATGTAGTATCAATAACGGTATGTAAAAATCCGTTCGATCAACTTACAGCAGCAGCAGACATCATATTTGTTTATCTATTTAATTTTTTTCCAGACACGGATTGGATAAATACTATTTATTTATTAGGAAGGATTACGAAATTTTATTGATTTAATCTATTTAATTTATATTTCGTAACATGCTTTGTTACAACTGTGCAGGCAGCGGTCCCGTACTTGCATGATTATTATTTATTGTGCGAATGGAACTTTATGGAACTTTATTACTACTTATGAATACAGTAAATTACATGCATGAATACATTTACTCACAACAACAGAAAACTGATGAAAACTTGTGGATCTTGTGATTAAATAGAAACGTTCAGAAAGATTATTTTATTACAAAAAATAGATAAATAGATAATTACCTCAGATTATTCATCATTTTGTCAAAATCAGGTAAATCTAATTTTGTTTGTAAAAACTTGCTTCGATCCTTTATAGCGTTTTTACTCATTCCATTAAATGACCCATAAAACCATAAAGTTTCGCCTATGGTATATTCATTGGATAAACAGACTTCTTGCGGCATATAACCTACACGTTTTAGAGGTGTTCCTGATTTCTTGGTACCTAGTTCACCATCAAGTACCCAAATTTCACCTGTGTTGAACCGTTCTAGACCCAAAATGCACGATAATAATGTTGTTTTACCACAACCACTTGCTCCAACTATACCATATCTGAAACAATTGTCAGTTATTTCGATAGTGGATTGGAATTCATTTAAGTTTAAATACTCCTAATTTAGTCAAGGATAGTAAAAGTTATAGCATTTTTAATAAGATTCTCCAACTAGATTCTATTAAAATGCAATGTATTGACCATACAGAGATGCTCTGGGTTGATGCTAGAACCCTGTTTTTGATATAACTGTTCTCGATCTAGAATTGAGTTAGACTTTCTTGTACATCATTTCTCATACCTACGCCTTCGTATCCTGACCATTCAAATTTTTCGTCAATTGTCTTATACTATTTTAGGCACGCTTGGATTTTTTACTCACAAGTACCCTTAAGCTGTTTGTGGATAAATACTTAGAGGCTAAATAAGCAAACGATTTTATAGTATATTTTCTAGGAGTACGGAGATTCAGTAGAAGTACTAGCAGTGAGCGTCGGAGTTGTAGCGGTGTTTCTAGTATCTTTTTCAGGTTCTGCAGCGCTTCAGTTCCTGCTGAAGTCAATTTTAAGCCATTCTGGGTTGATAGGAATGGTGTTATGATTTCAATGGTGCCATGATGACAATCCATATTTGCATCATTGATTTACTTGTTGTTAATTGATGGCAATTATTGCTTGTTGTTTAACTCGCCTTTAATTAATCGACTGATATTGGTCTAATTGTTTCTCTGGTCGTTAACTCTCGTATTTAATCATATTAACGATTCAGATAAATCTTTCGTAGTCCCAATATAGTCACTTTGCTCTACCGTAATAACAGTATATCTACTAAACGCGCCCACACATTTACCCGTAAATTAATAGTCTGTATGTCTGAAGATGACCCGAAAGGGTTGAAACTATATAGTAACAAACTGTATAAGTGGCAAATTACGATGTTAATACAATTTCAATTTATATCATGGGTTACCACAAAGTGGCGCTTGACTCAATCAAGCTATTGAACAATTAATATAAAAAATATTTACATAGTTCCTCTTTGAAAACAGTAAAGGTAGAATTATTCAAAACTTATTTTGACAAGTAATTCGGAGTTTTGACTCTCTGGATCGAATGTTTTCGGGACGGGGGCGCGTGTAACATTTAAAAGATTAGAAGTATTGAATTCCTTTGATTCTACTGTACAAACTTTGGCCATATTAAATAATTATAGAGCATAATGTCTGAATGAACCTTTCATTGTACTGTACAATTTCATTCTACTGTACAAACATTAGACATTTTAAATCATTTTAAAGCATAATGGCTGAATGTTAGGAAATCATTTTAGGTTGGTACTTTTCAATATTCAATCTAAATCATGAAAACAGATAATCAAAAGTATTATTAGTTAATAATTCAATGTATCATAGAAGTTCAAATAGTTTCATTAAGAAATGAATATGATATTACGTTTCATAATATCTTTTAGTTTTGTATTTTTCAATCATGTTCAATATTGATCTAAATCATTAAAATAGATAATCAAAAGCATTATTAGTTAATAATTCAATTAATTATAGATGTTCAAATAGTTTCATTAAGAAATGAATATGATATTACGTTTTCTCATATCGATGTACGTGAACACAAAGAAACCCTTGACTCAATCAATCTATTGAAAAATTAATTTAACAAAAAAATACTTACGTAGTTCCTTTTTGAACAGTTAAGTTAAAATTATTCAAACCTTATTTAAATCAGTAGTTAGGAGTTTCGACTTTCAGGGTCGACAGTTTTCGCAACGGGGGCGAGTATAACGTCTGAAATATTAGAAGTATTGAATTCCTTTGATTCTACTAAACAAACTTTAGACATCTTAAATAATTGTAGATCATAATGGCTGAATGTTAGGAAATCATTCAATAGTGATCTAAATCATTAAAACAGACAATCAGAAGCATTATAAGTTAATAATGCAATTAAACATAGAAGTTCAAATATTTTTAATAAGAAATGAATATGATATTACGTTTCATAATATCATTACTTGTAAACACAAAGGAAAGCTTGACACAATCAATGTATTGAGAAATTAATTTAGAAAAATACTTAAATAGTTTCTTTCTGAACAGTGAAGTTAAAATGATTCAAAACTTATTTTAGTTAGTAGTTAGGAGTTTTGACTTTCAGGGTCGAAAGTTTTCGGGCCGAGGGCTCGTGTAATGTCTGAAATATTAGAAGTACTGAATTCCTTTGATTCTACTGTACAAACTTTAGACATGTTAAATAATTGTAGAGCATTATGACTGAATGTTAGGAAATTATTTTAGTTTTGTATTCTTCAATACTCAATAGTGATCTACATCATTAAAATAGATAATCAAATGCATTATTAGTTAATAATTCAATTAATTATAGAAGTTCAAATAGTTTCATTAAAAAATGAATATGATATTAAGTTTTCTCACATCTATGTACGTATACACAAAGTAACGGTTGACTCAAGCAATCTATTGAAAAATTAATAAAAAAAGAAACTTACATAGTTCTTTTTTCTACAGTAAAGTTAAAATTATTCAAAATTTATTTTAATTACTAGTTTTGACTTTTAGGGTCGAATGTTTTCGAGACAGGGGCGCGTGTAGCATCTAAAATATTAGAAGTATTCAATTCCTTTGATTCTACTGTAACTTTAGATGTTTTAATTCTTTGTAGAGCATAATGGCTGAATGTTAGGAAATCATTTTAATTTTGTATTTTTCACTATTCAATAGTAATATAAATCATTAAAACAGAATTATAATTAGTTAATAATTCAACAAATTATATAAGTTAATTCAACAAATAGCTTCATTAAGAAATGGATATAACATTACGTTTCCTCACATATTTGTACGTAAAGACAAATTAGCGCTTGACTCAATCAGTGTACAGAAAAATTAATAAAAAAATACTCACATAGTTCCTTTTTCAACAGTAAAGTTAAAATTATTCAAAACCTGTACACGATTTGACTTTGTACCATAATATTTGTAACCATTTTTCACCAGGATAACATTTGCAGATTGTTTATCTTTACTATCGTTTATTGAAAAGTCGTCTAGCATAAACCCGTCATTACTAGAAAATTAAATGTAATTAATGCCAACTAGATACGAAACTTTTTAGTTAAACAATTTACTAAATTTTTTACTGACTTCAAACAATTAGTTGAGGATACATTTTTACATTATCAAAAAAAAAAAAAGAAAAATCACCTAAAAAAAATTATTATATTATGGAGATTATGATTCACTGTTTATTTTAAGTTGTTAAAGTTATGCTTAATCTATTATATACAAATCAATTAAATTTGATGTGTAGCGAGTTCCTTCTGGTCAATTCTGGTAAGAATTTTTATTTTGATGATTATACATTGAACTGTGCTTGTATTTATCTTACTTTTAACTAGTAGTTAGGAGTTTTGGCTTTTAGGGCCGAAATTTTTTTCGACGGGGGCGCGTGTAACGCGGAAAATATTAAAAGTATCCAATTTCTTTTATTCTACTGTACAGACTTGTACAGTAGAATAAAATATTTTTAATAATTGTAGAGCATAATGGCTAAATGTTTGGAAATCATTTTAGTTTTATATTTCTCAATATTATGAAGATTATGATTCCAATGTTGAAATGCATTAGTTATATATGTGTTGTTGTATAACAATCAAATTTAAGTTATAAAATATAAAATTATTTAAACTTATTAATAGATGTATTAAACTGACTATCAATATTATGTAAATCAATCGTTTCAAAGGAGAACAATTAATTCGTTGTAGTTATTTAGTAATATAAAATATTCTTATATTGATTAGTTTTGCGAATTTCCATAACTTCGCTCAATAGATTGGTGCAAAAAAATTAACTTCATAGAAGTCGCGAATTTGCTGTTATTTCAGCGCGGGTCCAAAAGTTTCATGTGTGAGATACTTTACGACGGTTGTATGTAGCAAAAGTGTGAGCTTGGAAGAGTGTAAAATTACGGCAAAATTTACAATCAAGCCGACACACGTCTCGATTGGCGTGGGCCGGTTTGATATATTATGGCTGCTCTAGCGAGGAGTATTTACTAGTCTGCCTATAATATCGGATTTACGGGGTCGCATACCATTCAGTTAAATTCAAATTATACTTATAATACTAATAAATAAATAATAAATAAACTTTTATTTGGCATTAAACAGCTGTACAAAACTCCTAAACTTAATTCATATTTCAAAACAATAGATTAATTTTAAATCATTTCTACAAAATTTCAAATCCATAACTATATCATATTTTGGGGGTCGAAATGATATGTGGATCATTCTTCTCCCTTATCCCTTCTTCCCACTCTATATAACTTCTCCGCTATCGTCTCCATTATCTTAAATCCTTTCCCTTCCCTGCTCCATTCACACCTTCTAATTTCTTACTTCCTCCCTTTGATCCTCCGTCCATCTAAACACTTTATATTCATTCACCCAATGGTCCCATGTTTCCTCTCTTTCTCCACATACTGTACAACATCTCTCACTCTCCGTTATCCAAAATCTGTTACCTCGTTTCATACTCTCACACCTAAACCTTGTAATCATTCTCTTCTTTTTCACACTCTTTTTCGACTCCAAGTAGTCCAGTCTCATTCATACCACCTCTATTTCCTTATACAGGTGTTATATCGGCTTACCCTTATCTTTTCTCCCCTTTCTTACATCTCCACATCCTTCATCGTTCTCTCCACTTCCACTTTACGCTCCATGCCTTCCATGCCTTCCATCATCCTATCATACCATTCTCTCATCGACCATCCACATCTCTCATACATTTTCTTTATATCCCACACCCATTTAGTCCCTGTCACTCCCTTTTCCACATCCTCCATAGCACTCATATATACCTTTCTCACAATTCTTTCTGTCTCCCCTGCCAACACCTTTCTTTTATACTTGACCATCTTCTTTATCCATTTTATCGAGAACTTATTCAAATTAACTTCCTGCAACACAATCTCACGGGGAGTTAACTTCTCAACTCCCAAAACCCTTTTCACATATTTCATTGGCCATTCATTCTATCTCCTCTTTCTATCCTTTACCGCCCAAACTTCTGTTCCATGCAGTCTAATACTCTCCACACATACCTCCACAATTTTTCAACCTTGTTTTTACTGAGTCTCCAAATTTATTCTTCCACACATACCATAATCTCTCTGCCGCTATTCTTGCTTTCTTCACTACCATCTTCACATGCTCACTTTCACTTACCGACCGACTCATCATATAACCTAAATACTAAATAATAAACTCTTTCCACCCCACCCTTACATTCATCTTAAGCACATACTTTTTACTATCCCTCCTCCCTCTTTTGCATACCATCATTTTAGTCTTCTTCACATTTATATCCAACCCTCGTTTACTCATCATACCAACCCTCGATTACTGCTATCATATATCTCTCGATTATCTCTTTCATAACTTAGCTGCTACCCGCCATGCATACTATATCGTCCGCATAACTTAACGACCATACCTTTTCTCTACCCAACAGCACACCTCCTGATTGCCCGTTCTTTAAAACTCCCTCCAAATCCGATATATATATATTAAATAAACTGAAGCTTAGTGGGCATCCTTGTCAAACACCCACTTCGAACGTGAACCATTCTGGTACACTCTCTCCCAATCTGGCTCTTAACCTGATTGCCTGATACAACCCTTTTATACTTTCACACAATCCCTCAGATATTCCAACCTCCTTCATTCTCATCCATAATCTTTTTCTTTCCAGTCTATCAAATGCAAACTTCAGGTCAAAAAACGCCAAATACAGCCTCCTCACTTTACTCACTTCCTTTTTTATGAAGTAGTTCAGCACAATTATATTATCAGCTGTACCTTTACCCCTTACAAAACCTATCTACGTGTTTGATAATTCCTTTTTTTCTTTTATCTCTTCCTGTAATTTCTCATTCACCACCCTTGCATACAATCTATAGATCACATTCATTATCTTGATCTCCTATAATTGATTACTACCCCCCTGTTTCCCCTTTTATACAATGGGATTATCTCTCCCTCCTTTCATTCTTCAGGTACCCTCTCATCCCCTTTCCATACTGTATTTATTCTCCTTGTTAGCGCTTCTATGCCTCTCTCTTCAGACATTTCCACACCTCTAATGGTACGCCATCTGACCCTGCTGCACCTTCCTCTTTTATATTTCGCATTTCCTCCCTTACCCCATTCTCTGTAATTTCTCACTCTGTTCTTTTTCCTGCTATATCACCTCTTTTTTCTTCATTTCCACTTCTCTCATTTTTTTCTGACTTTTCCATCCTCCCTACACTTCCCTACCTCCCTACACCTCCCTACACTTTTCCATCCAGTGTTTTATCTTTATATACCTCCCTGTACATTCCTTCCCTCCAATATGCAGTGTGCACAAGCTTGAGCAGACTGGCAAAAAACCATAAAAATGTTCAGAGTACGATCCAGAATGTTCCGACGAGAATGAAAATTTAAATGGACACAAGTGATTTCATACTGGCGAGAAACCATACAAATGTTTAGAATGAGAGTCTACTTTCAAACATAAATGGAATTTAAATATCCACAAGCTTATTCATACTGACGAAAAGCGATACAAATGCTTAGAATGCGATTCCAGTTTTAGACGAAAATCGCATAAGTAGCTACAAGCTTATTCATACCGGCAAGAAAGCCATGTAAATGTTTAAAGTGCGATTCTAGTTTTAGATGGAAATTGCAATTAAATATCCACAAACTTATTCATACTGGAAAAACACCATACAAATGCTCAGAATGCGATTCTAATTTTAGATGGAAATTGCAATTTAATATCCACAAACTTATTCAACCTGGAAAAACACCATACAAATGCTCAGAATGCGATTCTAGTTTTAGATGGAAACTGCAATTTAATATCCACAAACTTATTCATGCTGGAAAAACACCATACAAATGCTCAGAATGCGATTCTAGTTTTAGATGGAAATTGCAATTTAATATCCACAAACTTATTCATACTGGAAAAACCCCATACCAATGTTTAGAATGCAATTCCATTTTTAAACATAAATGTTATATAAATATCCACAAGCATATTTATATGGACAAAAACCATACAAATGCTTAGAATGCGATTCTAGTTTTAGACAGAAATTGCAATACCCATAAGCTAATTTATACAAATGTTTAATGATTTCAGTATGAAATGATTTTGGTAACATAAGATGTTGACATTTGTAGTAGAATATTTGTAGATGTTGTACTAGAACTAATAAAAATCCATACTTTTAATTTTACGAGTTACAATACAATTAAAATAAAGAAAAAACTGAAAATTGAACATCATATGGATAAAGGCGATATGAATGATTAAGATGGAAGTTGTCGTTGTACCAACACAAAAAATTACCTTCCGTCCTTCTTTTACTCTTCCTCTCTTTATTTGCAACCCACAAGCGTGTGGGTATGACGTAAATTCCAACTATTTGATAAACACATTCAATCAAGGTTTTTAAAGAATAAATTATTCTTTAAAAACCTTAATTGAATGTGTCCAATCAAGATTGAGCAGAGTTAGCAACATCCTACGATAGAAAAGGAAAGGAAATTGAATAGAAAATATTTCATTCATTTTCTATTAACCATATTAATTTAAAATAACATCTAGCTATTTAAATGTTTACAGATATTTCGTTAAATAAAACGAAACATACGTAAAGAAACTGTATCATGTAATTAGACTGTTAGCTTGTATATTACTTATAGTGACGTGACTGTTGATATCAAATTTCAATAACAATAATATTGAAAAACATATTATATTTTACAATATACGATGTGTTGATATTGCAATTATTTCAAGATCAAAAAGCATACGTATTCAATGAACTCTTTACAAATAGAAATTTATCATGCCCTAATTTGTTTATGAATTATCTTCTAAACATTAAACTATTTTTTATTGTTGACGTGATATTGATTGTTATATTGATCATTATAGCTTGATAAATTTAAATTCATATTTGCTCTTTTAATTATATAAACTTACTATTCTTCTTCTAGTGAATTGTATTGTTGTCTTTTATATATTTTATTTATTTCCATGTTTTTTTTTTGAATACCTACAAACGTTGGACTGAAGAGAGTTTGTAGCAGTTGACTAGTATACGTTGAAACAATATGCATTCTAATTTTTTACCTATACATAACATATTTTCTTATCTTTATATATTCTGTCCATAAAAAGTATAACTTCTTGCAATAAAACAAGGCTAATATTTTATCGTTTGGAAACTTAATTGATTCTCATGATATTAATGTCGCTAAAGTATGTTCCATTCCCATGAATATAGGTCAAAGCTTATTGCAGGAGAGGAGGAAGTACACAGATTTGCGAGGTGTGATTAAATAATATGCGGAATTGTCAGTTTTTTTGAATAATCTATTTCTTCCTCAATGTTAATATTATACTAATTTAACCACTGTTTTTATGTTTTATGTATGCGAAATTTCGTTGTTTCCTTCTCGTTTTTCTATTTATACATTAGAAGAGGAAGGAGGATGGGTAGATATTAAACGTGCACTGTGTTATAGTTTATGTGATTAATAAAACAAAAAAAAACTTACAAATTTAGTGTAGAATATTTTTATTTTAAATTGTTTATTTATTTACGAATTAGTTTATAATACAAAATAATTTATAAATAAAAATCTAGATAATTATGCGTTATATAAGTTTTTTTTGTTTGTTGCGTTGCACATATGATAAATATATATCTGGTTATGTTCTAAAATTTCATAATTATTTTATAAAAAAAAGTTCTTTTAAAATCCACATCCTTTACTATAGAAACAGAAATCACTACAAAATAAATAAATATAAAAAAAAATTTAAGTAATAAAACACCTTCAATCTACTAATTGACTAAATAGGTATGAATATATAGTTCTATATACGAGGCTGAATCGTAAAGAAGTACTAATGAAGCGTTTTGATATTTGTATGAAAAACATATGAATGATGCTTATAAATAGGTGTAAATTATTCAATGTAAAAGCTTTTGAAGTAATTTTGATACTTCTTATATAATTACGGAGTTTCTATTTTAGATGACGTACTTTGTGGTGATAACAAAATATTTAGGCCAACCTATTTACGAGTGACCATTGAGACTACAGTGAAATGACTGGGACGTCATAACACGTCCGAGGGGGATCTAATCCGAGGGCGATGGGATACCATAAAATTTATATCCTGCAGCGTTTATATACGGTGCTATGTGTTACGGGTGAATAGTCATCTGATTGGCAAACTTCTCTCATCATTCCCTTACATAAAAAATGCTCTACTCGGAACTGCAATAACATTCGACTGATATAACTTATTTTGCTTATGAGCAAGTTCATACTCTACGTGCTGCAACGAAGGCTCCAGTACTTTCTATATCACCAGATAGCACCAGACCAGCCAGGCTCTGTTAAAGGAGGGAACACACGCGAACAAATACTAAATCTACGACAAGGCACATGTAAAATCAGGAAAGAATTTCGCCAAGGATATATCATGTCGCCTTTGCTGTTTAACATCTACAGCGAGAATATCATGCGATACATCTTAGAGGATTGGAATGGAGGCGTATCGGTAGGAGGAAACAAAATTACCCACTTGCATCTCGCCGACAATACTGCACTTATAGTGGCCAATAAGAATGAACTTCATAGGAAATAAAACACGCTGAATATGATTTATGCATAAACTCCAAAAAAAAAACCAAATAATGATTGCCGATAGAGAAAGGCTGAACCGAACAGACATCAAAATGATGGGTAACTACGAGGTGGTTAGTCAATTTGAATACCTGGGAGCCGTCGAAAACAACGAGGGAAGCTGCGAACTAAAAATACGACGACGAATTTAGTTGACTCGTAATATGATATCCCAGCTCAATAAGGTTTAAAGAGATAAATCCATAACTAAGGCGACTAAAATTAACTTAGTAATTGAACTAGTGTTCCCCGTGATGATGCATGCATCAGAGACATGGACGCTGCACGCAGACGATCACCGCGACGTGGGGACGTTTGAGATGTGGTGTTGGCGGAGCATGTTCTCTCAGTTTTTGGTCACATATTTCGCAGCTAGCACAAAGAAAGGTTGGTTGTTCATGGTAAACCTAATGGTAGACGATGTTGCGGTAGATCACCAACGCGCTGGATTGACTTGATTGTACGGATGATCAACAAAAACATAAAGCAAGCAACAAAGCTCGCCGAGTACCGGAACAGTGGAGAGAGGGAATAGGTGACCAAGACTGCTCTACAACTTGAGGTACAATAGATGGAGTCACCACGCGTCTGCAAGACACTAGGACTAAGAAGAATAAGGTTTCATATTTTCCTGCAGACGACACTTCTAGACGATGAACTATGGCTGCAGTACTACATTCTTCCGAGAAGAGGCATCCGAGATGATGCCTCTTCCGAGAAGAGGCATCATCATGATCATAGGTGATTATAATGTTAAGATTGGAAAGGTACATAGCAATCAAATAATAGATAGGTGTGGCTTAGAAGGTATTGGGTGCGATTGGGAAAAAGATCTAATTTAATTCTCCAAAACATAGACATCAGAAGAACGCC